>CM063601.1:10286744-10330898 GCA_032356905.1 Salix exigua
GTTTTTTCTTGACAACTCTGGACTATTAACTCACTAAGAGATTGTTTACCATTTCAATTTGACGTGGAAAAGTATAAATTAGTACTGAAAACCGATTAAATGACTAGGTTATAATAAACAAATTATAATGAAAAATATAGCATTAAAAATGATTTTCCTTTTCAATTAAGAAGAATAAATTATTTATTTCTTAAAACTATGGAAAAAAAATTCTTAATTAAGAGAGATCCAAAGAGTTTTGTAAGTATTACATAATTTATGATTAACCCTCTCTTTATAGACACTCAATTTTTAGTTTCAAGGATGCAATCGCGCACACATTTTTATGTTGAGGACTGAATGTTTTTTTAACAATCTTTATATCAGCTCATGATTTTTTTTATTCGTGAAAATCCCACCCCCTTTAGATATTTTTTATAGGTACAAGTTAAACGAGTAAAATCAGGATTATCTTAGATACTTATAAAATAAATATACTCTGACTTGAATCTGAGACCTGTATTAATAATTACAAATGAATAAGAGAGATAGAGAATGAAAAACATGTAAGATATAATTAAAAATAATAATTTTTGATATATATATATATATAAATATTTCTTGAAAAGGAAAAACATATTACTATTATTTTTAAAGGTCAAAATATAGCTTTCCTCTCTCCTTTGCATTTATGTTTTATAATAGTAATAACCTTAAAAGGTCATATAATTTTGAACATCAACATAAGAAAAAGTAACATTTATTTAAAAAATATTATTTTATTTGTTATTTTGTAAGTTTCTAGTGCCTAACGTTGTGAGCTAAGTTGTTAGAAAGATAATCATCTCGGTGACTGTTTGATAATGTGATTGAGATTATTTTTTAAAATATTTTTTTATTAACAAATGTTTCATAATAATATTTATTTATTTATTTTTGACATCAACATATAAAAATTATCTAAAAAAATATATTTTTTAATTTAAAGTAATATATATATATATAGGGGGTTTGAGTTCCAGTTTTCTTATGTATTAAAATTGATAGTTACGAATTTAAATTACTATTCAAGAATTAACATTTAAATGATTTATAGTTTGAAATCAATTTTAAAGCTATTGTTGAAAGTAAGAAAAAAAACACAACTTTCTTATAATTTTTATATAAACATAGAAAACTGTAAATTTAAATTTATTATTTTTTCCGGATACATGTGTTTTCCAGAAACAATATTTTCTACTTGGCTATACGTTGCTATTGTGCACATATTTTGGATGAGCTGGCAACAAAGCTGAGCCAACATACCTCCCTTTTCGGAAAAAATAATAATAAAAACAATGATTTTATCGATAATGAATATTTTTTGTTGGTAATGATATTCTGAACGTTTATTTTTACTGTTTTGATTTGACTTAATGTCTGCTTGCCGGATCTCCTCTATTCCGTGATTATTGACCTAATTTCTTTTCATTTTCCCGTTAAGCATACCTTTTTTGTTTTTCCCAAACCCAACGTTCATAAAAGCAGAGAAACATGGCGGTATATTCTGAGCTCCCCATCCGGTGCAGCGCACCACCACCACCATCAATGGACCTCACTCTCTCGTGTCTTCTCAATTTCAGCATCCACTCCCTGAACGACACGTGCAGAAAACACAGGCCAAGACCGCATCGTGAACGATGAGCGGACACGATCCTTTTATTTTCTCTAGCTTTTCTATTGATAAAGAAATAAACGGTCGAGTTTTTGTGTGGGCCAGAGTGAGGTGTGGGGCCCCGTGGGTAGTGTAGCCTCTCACACCACTGCAATAGGGTGATCGTGGTGCGTGCAGCGGCTTCATCTCTCTGCTGCCTCTTCTCTCTCTCTCTCTCTCTCGATTCTCTCTGCCTGTTGTTCTTGTCATTTGGCAGGAATTGGGACCCACCCCACCATCTTGGTATCCTCAACGCACCCTCCCTCTTTTTCCTTCCCTTTTTATACTCTACCTTCGAACCCTAACCTTCTCCCACGTACCATTTCTATTATAACACTCTCTCCAAGAGCAAGATCATGGGTCCTAGCTTCCTCCGCTGCTTTCTCCTATTTCTTTGCATCGTCACTTTTGCAGGTATGAGTAACTAATGCTGTGATTATTTTGGTGGTTTCGTCCTATTTTTTTTTTTGACAATGTGCTGTTCGTTATGCAGATGCGGGATCAATCGGGGTGAACTATGGAAGAATAGCGAACAACTTGCCATCAGCCGTGAAAGTGGTGAACCTCGTTAAATCCCAAGGCTTAGACCGTGTCAAAGTTTACGACACTGATCCTGCCGTCCTCAAGGCCTTGTCTGGTTCCGGTGTAAAAGTTACTGTCGATTTACCAAATGGACTTCTCTACTCTGCTGCTAAGTACCCCGGCTTTGCCCGCTCGTGGGTACAGAAAAACGTCGTTGCTTACCACCCGTCTACTCAAATCGAAGCCATTGCCGTTGGTAATGAAGTTTTCGTTGACCCACATAACACCACCAAGTTCCTCATTCCAGCGATGAAAAATATTCATCAAGCTTTGGTCAAGTTTAACCTCCACTCTACCATTAAAGTCTCTTCTCCTATAGCTTTGAGCGCTCTTCAATCCTCATACCCGTCTTCAGCGGGATCTTTCCGACCCGAATTAATCGAACCCGTTTTCAAGCCCATGTTGGATTTCCTCCGTCAAACCGGGTCCTACCTCATGGTCAATGCCTACCCGTTCTTCGCATACGAGTCTAACTCTGATGTCATTTCACTGGATTACGCTTTGTTTAGAGAAAACCCGGGTGTTGTGGATTCGGGAAACGGGTTAAGATACCATAATCTCTTTGATGCCCAAATCGACGCCGTTTTTGCAGCGTTGTCTACTTTGAAGTATGATGACGTCAAAATGGTTGTCACCGAGACAGGGTGGCCCTCCAAAGGCGACGAGAATGAGGTTGGAGCTAGCGTGGAAAATGCAGCTGCTTACAACGGCAATCTCATCCGTAGGATTCTCACTGGTTGTGGGACCCCTTTGAGACCACATGCAGATCTAACCGTGTACCTCTTCGCTCTCTTCAACGAAAACGAAAAGGATGGGCCAACATCAGAGAGAAATTATGGGCTTTTCTACCCCGACCAGCAAAAGGTATATGATATCCCATTTACTGTAGAGGGGCTCAAGAATTACAAGGCCCATGAACAGCCTCCGCTCGCCGGCGGTAAACAGGTTGCTGCTCCGGTTAGTGGAGGTGTGTCCAAGAGTACAACAGGGAACACGTGGTGCGTCGCGAATCCTGATGCGGGAAAAGAGAGGCTACAGGTGGCTCTGGACTTTGCCTGTGGCGAGGGAGGTGCTGATTGCCGTCCGATCCAGCCTGAAGCCACGTGTTACAATCCGAACACCCTGGAGGCCCACTCTTCGTTTGCTTTCAACAGTTATTATCAGAAAAAAGGACGTGGTATGGGGGACTGTTATTTTGGAGGCGCAGCTTATGTTGTCACTCAAGAACCCAGTGCGTATTTTACCCTTCCTCTCTTTTAAGAGCTTTCTTATTTTCGTTATTGCTTTCTAACGTGCGCGCATGATAGGCTTAATTTAGAAAACGGGTGCCCAGGATTGATAACATGCTCCGGGTGGGTGGGTGAGTGGGTTAGGGTTGGGTGGGGGGTTAGTGCTGGTCCACAGAGGATGGACTAATGGTGCCAACCTGGTCCAGAGAAAGGGTCAAAAAGAAACCACGTGATCGAGGTCATCGTGTTTATTATCTCTCCCTTGACGTGGCGTGCACTAACTGGAGGAACATGGGCCCCATTTCTGACCTCAGGGACTCCTTTAGTCAATTATTGAAGTAATTGTTTTTACCGCGGAGGGTCACTGTCTGTTACCGAGGGCAATACGTGGTCTTTTTATTAACCAAGGGAATTAACATTAACATATAACTAGCCATAGGAGGGTATGGTAAAATCTGTCCAAGAGGGGAATGCGAGTAGTACTGAAATGGGGTTTTTGAGTGCATAAAAATCAATCGTGTTTCCTGATGATACACTTGCTTATGGTCATATACGTACACTTGCTTATGGTCATATACGTACACTTGCTTATACAAATACATGCTACAGTCGTATACGTGCAATTGCTTATACAACTATATTATTCTATGCTAAGTTGCTAATATGAAGAATGCTCCTCCGTCTTTGCAGAGTTCGGGCAGTGCGAGTTTCCCACAGGATATTGATAGAAAAATGCATGCCCCACAAGGAGAGGGTGTGTATTTATCTGTGAAGAAGAAGGCTAGTGAAATTGAGGGACTGACGGAGAACAAAATCTTTCATCTTTTTATTATTAATTAGTATTATTATCATATAGTAATCTGTAGCTGTTTATTGTAGTTTTTGGCTAGGGGGGTTCGGTGTATTTATTTTGGAGTTGCTTATTTTGACTAGATGGTTGCCTGTAATTATAGCCCATCATGGTTCCTACTCACTTTTTTTTTATCATGCTTACTGTTTTTTGTTGACTCTAATCGATGGTGTTTCCTTCATTAACGACGTGTTTGGTTTGTTAATTCGTTTCAAAATTGAGGGTAAATTCTTTAAAAATAAATATATTATTTTAATACATTTCTATTTATTTTGGAGTTGCTTATTTTGACTAGATGGTTGCCTGTAATTATAGCCCATCATGGTTCCTACTCACTTTTTTTTTATCATGCTTACTGTTTTTTGTTGACTCTAATCGATGGTGTTTCCTTCATTAATGACGTGTTTGGTTTGTTAATTCGTTTCAAAATTGAGAGTAAATTCTTTAAAAAATAAATATATTATTTTAATACATTTCTATATAACAAGATGGGAATGCTTTTTTTGTATTTTTGACGAGATAACAAGAAGTATTTTATGAATAAAAAAGTAATTTATTTTAAACTGATAATAGAAGATGTGTTAGATCGTGTCTATCGGGAAGCAAAATTTATTCTAATAAATACAGAGGAAAGCAACTTCTGAGTTGGACAGTGACGAGAGATTGCTAGCAATTACGCAACAAAACATGTTATTTTTTAGGTAGGTATTTTATTTTATTCGAGAAACAAAAACTTGCAGGAAATAAATATGTAAGCATAGCATGTGCCACATGCAACACAGATACTTCTTTGCTTTTACTTTGTTAATACATGAAAAAACATGTTTTTTTTCTTAAAAAAATAATTTGTTCTCTTGGATATAAATGATTCTGCATCTCTTCAGAATAGTAAAGTGTATATTTTTATAAAAAAAACTTTAAAATATTTAAAAAATGATATTTTTTTGCCACTATTACACCGACATGTTCATGCGGTCATAAACCCAAGGAATTGGGCAGGGTAAGATATTTATATCACAAGTTACCCAATTTACAGAGAGCAACGTGAAACAATGCTTGCGTTTTTTTGGTGCCCAGTTGCAGGTGTTGACCCTTCAGTGTGGTCCATCATCGATTCACGAGTGAACTGACGAACTGAAAATAGCCGCCCGTGAAATCCCTTGTCGTGGATTATGATTCCGCCTTGCAGATTGAGGCCGTTCTGTCGCCTCATCATTATGAGAATCATTGCCTTGTGAGAAGGGAGTTCCATGGAAATCCACCAGAATTAAGTTTTTGGGGCAAAGCAAGAGCCTGCTTATTTGTGTTAACAGTCTGAAGACGTTCTTCATTATTCTTGGAAAAAGAAAGAAAGAAACTAATTTGATGCAGCAAAATCGATGCTAAATGGTGTCGTTTTGCCATCTGTGTCGTCTTCGTATTGGTGCTGAAAACATATGGAGTTCAGGGATGGAACCTGAACCTGCTGGTTTAAACTATATTTTTAAAAACATTTAACAAGTCATCGTAAATATTTAACACAAATTCTTCCCATTTCCCCTTCCATGAATGGATGAACAGTGAAAAGTAAGTGGTAGGTCCTGATTGGATAAGATGAAAACACAGTGCCAAGCAAAGTTACATTGGATCCGGATTCACTATGAACACGTCCTCACTTTTGGTTTGTTCAGTGAATCGTACCATATCTTGATAGTTCATCCAGTGATGGGAATGCGAGAGGTTCCCCCACGGCCACCACTTTCGCCAGGACTAATCATAGTTTCTACTGCTTACTGCTTCTATCAGCATGGCTGGTGCGCTCTGTACACTGGTATTTGCAGCCATGCAATTGTATGATTCTACTGGATGTGGTCCATGGGAGGCCAATCCATGTCCCTTACAGGATTCAAGATCTACACTGCTGTTTGTATTTTCTAGCCATGATAACACTGAGATTTACAATTATTATTATTAGGAGGAGGAAGTGTTGAGGGAGAGGGAGGGACCGGGGATGGGCCAATCGTCTTCTTCATGCTCGTGCAATAATGGACATGAGATTTTTCAAGCCTGTACTCATTGGAGAAAACAACAGAAATATTGATGGGGGGACGGAGAATTGACCTGGAGATACGAATGAAATTGATATGAAATAATTAAAAGTCACCATCGAAACAGTCTTTGTAAATGTAAATTGATTTTTTTTAACGTTTCCCATGTCATGTTTATATCTAAATCCAAATTGTTTGGGAAAAAGAGTTTTTATAGTAGAAAAAGTAGAGCCCAATGAAAATAAGGGCAAACGTGTCAGCATGTGATGTACCACCTGATGTGTCGGTTGTTTACCACGTCAGGAAGCATGATACAGCTGGCAGTAGCAGAGATTCTCCATGCCTCTTTCTTACCCCTCTTACAGCTCACTCACATGCTGTTATCAGCCTCCCCTTCCATGTGTGCGGCGGTACGACATTGGGAAGTGAAAAGGCTGTGCCGTTTAGCTTTAATTATCTAAGATACAACTTGCCTGCGTTTTACTTTACCATAGGTTTCAGTAATTTTTTAATAGAAAAACACAGGAAGATTTTTATTTTTTAAAAATAATTCAATTTTATAGTAAAAAATATTTATATATATTTAGTTAAATAAATCAATGACTATCTATATAAATCAATACAGAAAAGTTGTTAACATGTTTATTTGACTGTATCCAAAAAGCATGCTAGGATGACATGTGTTTATGATTTGCACTCTAAGGTTTGAGTTTCAATTTTCAAGTTTCAATTAGAACGTATATTTTTATAAAAATCTAGGATAATTAGAATTTTATTTATTTATCTTGACTCACAATGTGTACTTTTTGAAAAATAAAATTTCCTCTCATAAAAAAATATATTTACTCTCTACTAGCTCCATGTTAAATAATTTTTTTAAAAATAATTAATATTTTGGTGTTATTAACATGTTTTTTGATATCCGGTTAAAAATATAACTATGAGTCAAAAACTGAATGCCAACATATGTTATTTCTTTAGTTTTTATATAATAATTTCTCAAAAAACAAGTTTAAGAAGAAAAATAAAAACATAAATTACAAGAGAAGGAAGATAAGAAAAAAGAGAGTACAAATAGATCAAAGTGTAAAGTGATAAATATTAATCTATATAATAAAAATTAATTATTTGTTTTCAAAAACAAACTTGTAAAGGAAAAAAAATAAGTAAAACAAATATGACAAAAACTACAATATCCATAAGTGATTCCCATCGGCTCACTATTTGATATTATATAGTTTATTTTGTATTCAAAAATATTTTTTAAAATACATTAAGAGTTTGAACTCTTAAACTTTTATATGATTTTTAATGTTAATATTAACAAACATTTTAAAAAATAGCAACAAGTCTACATTTTTTTTAATATCTATACCACATTCTGTATTAACTCATTGTTTTTTACTTGATCTAGACAATTTAATTCATTTAAGGTTGTGTTTGGTATGAAAGATGGAGCAAATCATTAATAGTTACCACTCAAAAGGTCTTCAATGGACGTGACATGATGAAAAAAAACTTGCAATTTACACAACAAATCTTAAATTATCTAAATCAATTATCGGATGTCATTTAACAAATATAGAATCTCCTATGACATGCTAAAGATTTTGGTAAATTACATGTGCCAAGATAATTCAAACTGCTACATTTCCTAATTAGGGCAATGCATCTCAAGTCTCAAAACGACATCAAGTTAATGCAACAAGACTTGTGCCAGCCACAAATGTTTTTCCATGTGGCAGATAAGTGAGGTTGCTAATATCAATTATGTGGTATATATCACCCATAACTTATCAATGCATGATATAAATGTATTAAAAAACATTTCAAAGCTTAAAAATGGCCTCTCAATACCAAAAAATAAAATAAAATAAAATTGTACCTTATATCTAGTGAGATTGCTTTCAATATAAATTAATTTTGTCAGTAATATAAATATAATGACAGCTGGATTTACCGTCGTTTTATTACATCAGTAACGTAAATATAAATAAATGTATATGATGGATTAATTCAGCATGTAATATGCTAAAATCACGGCAAAATTAAGAGATCAATCTGCCATCCCTACAGATGGTAGTTCACCAGCACATCTGCTTCTTATAGGATCTCATGAGCGCGACGGATAAGGGAACAAACCCACCGGTGATATTTAATTTCATTTTATTTTGATAAAAATGACTGAAATATTTTGTACTAATTAAAAAAATAAGATAACATTACACAGTTTTTTTCTTGTTTAAAATTTTAGCCCGTTTCGTTTCAGCTAAATAATATTTTTTTAAATAATGAATAATTTTACAATATAAATGATATCTATCAATCCAACTGTTAGATTAAGATGAAATTTTATGAGGAATCTCTTGATATATTTATATATATTATGTTAAAATTTCAGAGCAATCAATGAATTTAATGACCTTGTGAGATTGATGATGATATTCTTGTAATATTATACATGTTCATAATTTTATTTACAAAAATTATTTTATTGTGTCTTTTTTAAATTATTTTTTTTCTCAATTTCATTATTTAACAACAAGTTTATTATGATTTAAATTTTATAATATAATTTGATTTATTTAAGTTTATCATGATCTTGTAACGAAAGTCACATATTTGAAAGGTTGACCCGAGTTGATTCAATATATCATTATTTCAATATTTTTTTTAGGATGTCTACTTGATTTTTTAAATCAAATTATATTTGTTATCAATTTTTCATGTTTTCCTTAAACTCATCAAGTCGGTTGAGTTACATTAGTTTAACTTTTATTTTTTTACTTATGTTTTATATTTAAATTGCAGAATTCTAAATAATTCTATTTTTGAATTTAAACTATTTTTTTTAAATTCATATATTTAATTGTATGTATATATATATAAACAGTACAATCTCGAAACGGAGAGTTGAAACGTTTTGAAACCAAATCATTTCATTCTAATTAAAAAAAAAATCTACCGAAACGAAATTAAAAAGAGCAGCTTGAGAAAGAATCTCTTTCTGAAGACATCCTTGGCACTGCTGATGGCACTGCTGATTCTAACTCGATTCATTCACTCACCATTGATCAAGGAACGGTAAGTGGGGCAAATAGTGTTTTAGATCTTGTATCTTTGGATGGATGGCCACAAATAGTGTTTTAGATCTTGTATCTTTGGATGGATGGCCACCAGAAGATCAACAGCAAGAACAAGGACAGCAAACCTCAGCCTCCGCACTGGACTCAGACACCGATCAAAGTGGCGGGCGGGAGGTTGACCTAGCAGAGAAAGCAGGCCAGTCAACGCATTCATCACCAGAGATTTGTGCCCAGCACCGCGAGCAATTTCTTCGATCAAGATTCAGCTCATGTAGCTAGTGAATTAGAGCCCCCGATTGCCAGCAATATCTTCGATCAAGCTTCACTTCCACATCACCAACACAATCCATTTCCTCAGCAAAGTTTGCTGCAACAACAGCAATTGTGGCTTTTGTTGTGTTTTATCAAATATGGGATAGGCTTTTGAAACACCTTTTATAACAAAAACCAAAGCACAAATGCAAAATAATTAAAAGAATTTATAGCATGATAATGTAAATAATTAAGAAACTGGCAAAAATATATTCTTTATCCTTCTTCAGCTTTCTCTTTTGAGCTCAGTATAAATAACAATGTGATTTCAAGTTTTCAATATGCAATCAAAGAAAATTGTCTATAGAAAAAAAATGTTAACACTTTCGTAGAATTGTTTATATATTTTGAGAATTTTGCATTAAAACAAAGAGATATTTTTTTTTATAAAAAGACTTATTTAAATAATTTTAACTTACACAATTCTTGGCTTAAGAGTTAAGATAAACAATTTTCCATTCACTTATAGTAATGTCATGCCACCTTACTAGGTGAATTGCATTTCAAAAATATTTCTTAAAGAAATGAAATTTTTATTTTAAATTATTTTTGTGGTTTTATTTAATGTGTTGATATAAAAATGAATTCAATTTTTTTTAAAAATATCATTTTAATATAGTTGTAAGAAAAATAAATTAAAACACTATTACAGATATAAGAATTAGGGTTCAAACATGGCTTGACATTTGAGTTTCATGGCATAAAAGAATGTGGGCTGAGAATTGGACCTGGCAGATTGGGTGCTAAGGATCCACATAGGGTTGCTATGGATCTTGCTTTCGGTGTGCTCTGATTTTACCCATTACAAAACTACTAGTGTATGGGATTTTGATAGATTAACGAATGATCCATATACATCTTATAATTCAGACTAGTCTAAGTGTCGACCCAAATATATAATTTTGTAGTATTTTCTAGTAATATATGTAGACATTTTTTTATTTTAAAAATTCAACAACCCAGTTTATAATCTCAATCAACTAAATAAATTATTTTTATCTGAAACCTATAATAATAATAATAATAAGCTCCGACAGTGAAAGAAGCGCGTGGAACTTTACAGGATTGTTTAGGGCAGCAGAACAGTAGCTTTAAGGACTCGGAATCTTCTCCTTGTTAATGGTGGTATGGGCTCCTCATCCCAAAGTCTTCTTTACTCGTAATTTCCAGATTCCCGATGCTCAAAACTGTATGCTTATGTAAAGATTACGCATATGTTTTTTTAAAATAAACAATTTTTATTCTATTTTCTGTTTTAAAAAATAAAAAATGATGTTTTTATTTGTTGTCTATTTTTTTGAACCTCTTGGAACTTTCTGTACCGAGGCAACGTAAGACAGTGCTTGATAATATTCCAAAAGTTCGTTTTCAAATTTGTTTTAAATAAAATAAAATAAACTACGAAAGGATCATTTTTTAGTGGTAGAATTTGTTTAGATGAGAATATGTCAACAACAAATACTATCGAATTATATATATTAGTTTAATTAAAAAAACATTTAAACACGTGAAAATCACCTAGCTTAAAAGTGAGTCGAACACGTTCAGCTAACTACCTTGAAATGTTTAAAGTTTGAGGTTTATAGATATTTTGTTTTTGTGTTTTTTTTAAGAAAATATTTTTTTAAAATGAAAATATTATTTTAAGATAAAAAAACACAATCACGTGCAGACAAGATATTCAAAAAGATATGAAGTGCACGGACCCACACCCACGTTACCATCACAAAATCTGATGAAAGAGCCAACTCAGGGATTTTGTACGGAGAACGGTTATAATAATTTTCATGTTAAAATATATTGAAATAATATTTTTTTAATTTTTTTATATCAACATATTAAAATATCTAAAAATTTCACATTATAATCATTATTTATTTATTTATTTCAAATTTAGCAAAACATTGATAGCAACGGGTCTCAGACTGCAGGGTCCGTACTCGACAGGGTAACATTTCATCATTACCATTGATTTGGCTACCTGTAAAGACTCAACAGAAAATAAAATAGAAAACAAACACCAAATCTGTAGCTTAAAGCATGAGGGATGAGGGCTGTAGCTACTTAAAGCTTTAGGGATGAGGGCAGTGGATGCTACGAGTGAGCGTAATCTATAATATGTATCCGCTTTTAATACATCATTCAGGCTCACAAGCATACATAGATTTGTTATTGTATTAATAAGTAATTAATAAAAACACTCCCTCTGTTACATAGTCCTGCATGGTAGAACTCAACATTCACCGTCTAGGTTATCAAAATTGTTTTTTTTACATGAAATGATTGTAAAATCTGAAATGATTTTCTTAGCTGACAATTTTAGCTAATAAATAAAATTGCATTAAAATATAATAAAGAGAGTCAATAATAAAAAATCCCCATATAGTCCAAATCTTTAATTTTCACAACTTATTGATATATTTTAGACATGATTTTAAACACATCACTCTTTCATATAAATGAATTCTCTTTCATATAAATGAATTACCATACTTAACATATATATTTGAAAATATTAAAATATTTAGTTTTTCTTCAAACTATAATAGAGATCTGGTTTGACAAATATAGCAAGATTTGTTGAACTTTTACTGGAACACTATGTTTCTAAACTCGACCACTATATTTTCCTACAAAATTTCACCTAAATCCAATATATAATTTGATAGTTATGATCAATCTCACAAAAAATTGTCAAAAAATATTTTAAGATTAAATTCAATCTTAACTTTGTTCATATAATATATTCAATAAACTTGTCAAATCAGACCGACCATGCACAAGCCAAGCCCGATCTTGCTAGTCTTCGAGTTTTTAATCTGATTTTGCACGCCAGTAAATACATGCATGGCAGGACTCAGAATCCAACACAGCTCAAAGCACAGGCCAGACAAAGGGAAATCAAAGCTATTTCTATATATTTTGGTAAATACCATACCAACCCAGTGTACACTTTCTGTACAAAATCCAGGCAACGGCTGTTACAGATAAAAACACACACCACAAGACTCTCCTAAGACGTACATTTATCAGAAAGGTTGATAAATAAATTAAGAAAACTACCTGGAGAAGGGAAAACTTGTCATAACCCCCTCTCTTAAAGATTACACGAGTAAATCAATTAATAAGGATTAAAACCGAGGATACTCCCTAAAAACGGCATCCACCTAGGCTTTTGCCACGCAATACTACTACTATGTATTTCTGTAAATAACGTTACAGTTATTTTATAGATAGATGGTGAAAAAAATGGTGTATAAAGTGGGGTAAAAAAAAAAGGCCAGGGTTTACCACGTGCGCGCGCGCGCGCGCGGGGTCTAAATGCTTGTCCCGTCCACCAAAGTGATTTTTCTCCTTGAACAGTTAGAAAATCCAAAAAGACTCCTGCAGTTACAATAGCAGCACTATTATCATTAAAATATAATTGTCTGTCACGAGTTCACTAATAACTTTGTAATTAAAAAGTTTTTTTTTAAATATAACTGCATTATTGGATTTTAATTTAATAAATTATTTATATTTAAATATTACGGTTTAATTGATATTATAATCGCTCTTCTAAGTGAACAGATCAATCGATATCAACGCCGTCAGGAATAGAAGCGTAGACTGGTCTGGTCTCCGTTTCTGTGAGGCTGTGACACGTCGAGGAAACTACCTCGACGGCATCAAAATTTGTAGACCCAACTTGCAGTGGTCCCACCAATTGGATATAAATATTTTACAAAAATCTAAACTAAGATAACGATAAAATGAAACAGGCCTAACGGGGATACCCGATTATCGAAAGAGGAGCGACAGTTACGGAAAGAGGAGAAGCCACTTGGCAAGACATGAATGGTCATGAAAACTCAAATTTCCATCGTAATGGTTAAGTTAAAACTTAAGAGAAAAAATTGTACCTTTTGTTTGGCGGGGAAGGTTAGTTACTTTTGCGTTTATTCCCTCCAAGTCCTAGAGAACATGCTCTTGAGACTAATCCCGGAAAGTCTCTGTAATGCTTTCTTAGCACCGGCAACCTCCATCTCCGCCAGCTTCTGTAGATGCTGGCAAGCTCCGGCGTCCAACAGCCTCTTCCTGCACCCACCGCTCCGTCCACTCAGTAATGAATTCACGAGCATCACCGGGAACTCCTTGTCAATGAGCTCATACTTAGGATCCAACATCTGCACCAATTTCATCAAACTCTTTTCATCCCTCGCCAGTTCTTTCTTGTTCCATCGGACTGTCAACAATGACACCAACGCAAGCGCTCCTGCCTCTTGCAGACCCACTGGCTTCGGTGACTCCATCAGCTTTACCAATGAACCCATGCAGCTAGCTATAGCTCGCTTGTTGCGATCACTAATGGATAGATTAGCTAGCAAAGATGCTGAAATTTGCTGCAAAGTCAAGTTTCCATGTTTTATAAACTCGCCGAGATGGGTGATTAGAGCAGTTGATGATGACAGAATCTGAGCTGTGGATTCTGATACCGAGAGCGAGCTAAGTGCACGTAATACATGTTCTATTGTATCAGAACCTGACAAATCTTGAGTCAGATGCATTAATCTCTGCAGCCCTTTCTCTTGTATTATCAAATCGCGAAAATACCCGCCGGAAGAGGCTAGTATTGCTATACAATCAGCTGCCTTTTCTTGAGCAGCACTTGAACCTGAAACAATCAGGTGGATTATAACCGGAACCACGCCTTCCTCTGCCAAAGCCATCTTGATATCCTCTACTCCTGCAACATTTCGAATGGCACCCACTGCGTGTGTTTGTGTCACTTGTGATCCACAACGGCAAGCTTCAATCAATACTGAAACACCACCATATGCTGAAATAGCCCACCCATTGTCAGGATCGCCGGTGATTGCTTCGATCGCAATGGCAGCCTTTTCTTTTAAAGGCATGGACCCTGTTTCAAGAATCCTCAACAAATGTCCCAACCCACCCTCTTCGAATATAATATTTCTTGATTCATTGTTGGACGCAGCCAGTATCGACACGGCCGAAATCGCTTGTTCTCGAATCAGCGGCTGATTGGTGAAATCAAGCAAACTGATCAAATACCCAACATTTCCTTCCTTGGCAACTAAACTGGCTGATTTTCTGTCTGTATCTAGAATCTGAAGAAGTGACTCTAACGCTTTCCTTTTAAACTCCACGCCGCCGACTTGTAATCTGGTGAAAAGATCGTGGATAAAAAAAACCAAATCCTCTTTGCCGGAACCGGGACCTGGGTGGGACAGAATAATAGCATTAGATTGGTGAAGCACTCCGGATCTGAGAAGCAAATCAAGGTCGTGGAGGTGATTGGAGAGGGAGGAGGAGGCGATGTCAAGGTCGCTTTGGAAGAGGAGCTTGCCGCCAGGGAAGGAGCTGGTAGAAGAGCATTGGTGAGAGAGGGAGAGGAGGCGCTGGAGAGTGGAGAGGAGAGAAGGGAGGAGAGTGTGAAGAAGAGGGTTTTGGGACCAAAGGGGGGATTCTGACAGGCAAGTAAGAGAGGACTGGAGAGAGTTGAGTTTTGTGCGAAGAACTTGCCACCGTCCGATGAATGATTGGACGGTGATGCTGGAGAGGAGGAGGAGGGAAAGGACGTCTGTTATTAGGTCAAGGAGTGTTTGCGGTGGCTCGGTGGTGGGCTGCATCTGGTCTTGTTCAGGGTCCGGGTCACTGACGAATGTTGAGACCAAGACAATAGAGGGCGGGTGGGTTTGCTTCGAGAGGAAGAAAAGGAGAAATAGAGGTGGTGGTCTGGCACTGGCAGGAGAGCGAGCTAACCAGACTGGTTACTAGTTAGGCTGGATTCGAGCTCGCCTGGTCAGCTTTCATGCCATCTTTTCAGGACCCTAGCACCACATCATCATTCTCTGCTACTGATTATTAAATTAGCTTTTTTGCTCTCTTTTTAAAAAAAAAAATAGAAATGGAAGCGGTGTCGTATTTTCCTCTACTTGTTTTTCTGACGAATAAAATAAGAAATCACGGTGCTTCTATACATTGAAAAGGTTGCTTCCTACCATAGTTTATAGACATGGCAGAAAGTCTTCCATAATTTATGCAAACAGACTGAAATAATAACAAAAGTCAATAAATTTAATTAGGGTTGATTATTTTTCTGGCTGCGGACTGGGGGACGAATTTGGAGCCTTCCCTGACTTGAAAAATAAAATAAAATAAAAAAGTGGATTTTGTGGGTGCTTCTTCTTCTTCTTCTTCTATCCAGGGTGCTTCCGCAGAGAAGTCCTGTGATTGTGAGCTGACGAAACAGAAGCTGTTTAATCGGTTAGTAAATAGGTCACGGGCAAACTGCCACATTCAGGTAGCCGCAAGTCACCCTGCACCGCTACCTATTAAAAGATCTCGTGATTTTATTGTATCCTAATTAAATAATTGTTTAGCCCAAAAGGCAAAAAAATTAATTTCATTTCATTTATTTAAAATAATCAAAACTTTAGGGATCAAACTGAAACAATTATTCATCGCACTTTTTTTCTTCCCGATCAAGGACTGGATATTTAGCCCCTGTTTTATCACTCAACTTCTTCTTTTTTAATTTGATCCTTTCACATGCACTTGATGTGGAATTAGACGAAGCAGGCTGTTGTGCTCCACTTGATTTTTGGTTCTCACACTGCTGCGAACAAATTTAGACTTTTGTTATGTTTAACTTAGCAAGATAAAAAGCAATTTTATTTATTTTGAACAATTAAATCTGTAGGGACCAAATTTAAACAAATGTTCATCCTTACTTTTTTTTTCTTGTCAAGCTAAGGATTGAAATGCTTGTAACACCATTAATAACATGCAAAGAATGTTTTCGCAAACTTATTCTTATTTCATCTCTCCCATCTCCTTGATTTTCGGTCATGACCCTCTTCTAAATAGCAAAAATGCAAAATAGCCTATCATTTTTTGGGTTGAAAACGATCCTTATTTTTTTATTGTTATTTTTTTACTTGGTTATATTATTTAATTGATTTATTTTTAATTTCTTCATTTAACATTAATTTAGCTCATTGAATAATCTTATTTTTATGATTTGAGTTGTGAGTTTTAAATTGATTTGACTTGAATTATTTTTGTACTTTTTTCAATTACATCTTTCAAATTTTTATATTTTTGTATTTGTTTTTTAAGATTATCTTGGTCTTATAACTTGATCACGAACTTGTCGGCCAACAAAAATTTTTCTTTGTATTTTTTTATATTTTTTAAATTAATGTTTTTAATATTGGATTTGTTGATAATTATCTTTCTTAATTTTTATTTGTTTTGTATGGATTATCTCATTCTTATTTTCCATGTTATAGGTTTATTTTCAAACAACTGGCTATGTGCTTGCTTAGGCAGTACTGGAAAATTATTATTATTATTTAAAATTATTTTTTGTAATATTTTTAATAATTTTAATATTATGATATTAAAAATAATTTTCCAATTATAAAAAATATTGTTTCAATATATGTTTAAAAAAAAGTATTTTAAGAATCAACCGAAACAACTAAGGGCCCGTTTATTTGCTGGAAAGTGGTTTTCTTTTGAAAAATAAATTCGGAGAAAGTGAATTCTGGAAGGGAATTTCGATGTTTAGCGATGTTATGTAAAATGAACTGGAAAACACTTTTCGCTTTTGTTTGTGTTATGAAAAATGAATTGAAAAAAATTGTTAATAAATTAATTTTTTTCAAGTTTATTGAATAATGAGGAACAAATCTTACAAATTAAAAAGTTGAATGAGAATGAAATTGAAAAAATATATAATTTCATAAATTATCTCAAATAAAATAAATAAAGATCAAATCTAAAAATTAAAAAATGAAAGGTGAATAAATTAAAATAATAATAATTAACATTTCATAAATTATTTCAAGTAAAATAAGTAACAATAAAAAAACGAGGACCAGATTTGATAGATAAAAATTTTCAATAAGAAAATGATAAGAAAAAGCAAATAGCAATTATAAAAATAGAGACTAAAATTAATATAAACATTAAATTTTAAGAGATGAAATTGAAAAATAAATATTCAAAACAAATTATATATAGCAATCAAAAGTTTGAGGATTAAATTTTATATAATCAACAAATAATAATATTTCTAAATTTTTCACAACTTACGTAAAGTGTTTTCCGCTAAATTTTCCGGAAACCAAGCCAAATTCTTTTTGACTGGAAAGTGTTTTCGTTGACCGGAAAGTGTTTCCGTTGACCAACTTTCCGAAAACAAACAAACACGAAAAGTTTAGAAAATGATTTCCGAATTCACTTTTCGGAAAACAAACAATCTATACAGACATAGCCCAGTCAATCAAAGCCCATCATCCTCAGCATAATAACTACTTCCCCTGGGCTTCCTGGTCTACCTGTGATCCACCAACTCTCTCCGATTGCAAAACCCAGCCGAAACTTGCCATGAATCGATGGCCCAGAAGGGAATTCAACTCGGCGCCATTACTTCCCACTTCCAGTGAAATCTTCCACTCTCAGAAAATAGCATCGTATTGACACCGTCCTTCGTAGTATAATGCTCCGAATCGAGAAATGGGATCTCTGATATGGTTTCAAGTTCGGTTCTTTGAGACAGGGCATTTTTTGCGCTATCTGCTCGATCAAAATACCGAAGACATTGATGAGATTTTTGAGTTGGAAGAGAAAGGGAATAGTTGTCTATAGAGGAGGCTTCGTATTTTAGAGAGGCGATTGTGGATTCGAGATTGGATAAGGAGGTTATAAAAATGCAGCAAGGGTGGAGAGCGAATATCCTTGCTTATTTGAATAGGACTGGCGGATTTTCGAGGTCGTAGGCCAATTCGTGCACTGGTTTGCCTTGGTTGTTGCTCGAGTTGCTATCAAAAGCTGCCGAGATTGATTACTTTCTGGTCATTTTTAGGAGGAATTGGCTCTGTTTTTTTGCATTTTGTGAATTCTTTGTGCAGTACTACAAGCATTTGCATAGTGCAATTTAACAACTGCTTCGTCAATTTGGTGGCGATATGGCTGAATGAGGCTCTTTTGTTGTCTTGTGGATTGAGCAGTCGAAGCTGGTTATAAATTATATTGAAGTTCTAAAAAATGCAATTTTAGTGGATGATTCAATGGTGTCTGGATCAATGTATCATGACAATTTGACATGGAGAATTACAGCTTTCTCTGCAAATGTGAGATGCCTACCTGTTATGCTTGTGACATCTGATAGGGTAGTCCATTTCACTTCAGCTATCCCTTCTGTTTTCTTGTTTCTTGCACTATATTGGTAAATTATGCAATTCTCTGATTGATTACGTATGGCTTCTCTGAGTTTAATCTTTGGGCAATTGAAAATACACATTTACCAAATGAGGGGTGTGAGCCCAAACCCACGCTTCCTACTGGAAAGATTGTGGGAAATAGTTTGATTCATTATACACCCTATTCATATATAAACTCACTCTATTGAAGGTTAGCCTGTCAATTCCATGAAGCTCTTCAAAGACAAAAACAACTCCTTTGCTGGAGTAAACATGTTGGATTAGGCTTTGGCATGGTGTATAATTGCTTGGAGTCCGGAAGATTACAACAGTCTTGCTAAATAAGAATCACTAAAGATGAAAACTCTGCTACAACATAATGATGCAAACCAACCATTTCCTACCTTTTCTCGTTATGGAAGTTTTTAACCTTTCACTTAGTGTTTGTTGCCTCTGTTTCCAAGATTTTCCTCACCCCACTGCTTTTGGATCTATAAATTCTGTTGTCATAGCTACTACTCATACCAGGCTTACTGGGATTTTGGATTTCCAGATATATTCATTTCCCGTGAGGTAACTATTACACAAATAGCATTACTTTACTATGTAATATTGGATTTAAGAAAAAAAAAATTGTTATATCAAATTTGAATTATAAAACATAAAATACCGTTTAAATGATAATTTCATGTTGCATTATTGTAAATGAATTATTCTTCAGTGGATATGTCATGGAGTAATGGGAAAATCTCAAACTACAGGGAGCAGATGTTTAGAAAAAGGGGGCAAATTCAAAATCCTTCAATTATCAAGGACTGCCATGAGTTTTTAATACAACTAACGGGAAAAATTGCCTCATGTGGCTCCGCCCCTGGCTGCATGTGCATGGATGTGTTGCGCTTTCTTGTCTGCATGTTATTTTCTTTGATTTCTTTTACAAGAAATAGTTGTTGCTAACTGCTATGTTGAAACGGTGAATGCTCCGAGGTCCATTCCCTTGGGATAGAGGTCTTTGATAAATCGATATTCATTATCCAAGACATTTCTTTTCTGGAATGATTCTTGCTTTGTAATTTTAATCTTTGAGAGCCAAATAGCAAGTCTGCATCCTGAGATAATTTAAGAACTGCCATAACACAGAGATGCTCACAAACATGTTATTATGTCTGCTGGCGTCCTTCTACATGGGTCTCTGTTTCACTTTTGTGGCTTTAATGCGTTAATGTTAAGGAAGTATATTTCTGTTTTGCGTGATAGAATTTTTCCTTTGTCAGAAACTTGTACTTGTGGATGTAGAAAACATCTAGAGCTTGGCGTATGTCACTCATTTCATTATTCTTTGCTGGCAGAACTTTGGATGGGCTCTACAGGAAACTAAAATGCATATGGTTACTGATTACTTCAGCCAGTTATGCACTCAAACAAGGCAGCAATTACCAAGAAGTAAGAACAATTACTTTTTTATTTTCTGTCAATTTCTTTCCTCTGTAGATAGTGGTTGATGCATCAATCAATTATAGAAACTTTTTTAATTTCCATGTATTGGTGACTTTTTTGTTTTCAGTACTGTATCCAATGATGGTACTCTAATAACTTACAAGGCAATCGTCACTCTCTTTTATACAAGTGCAGTTATGCACAGATGCATCATGTACATGTATCTGGGTCATCAAATTTACTTACTAGGTGTTTAGTTGTTTCACCTTTGTTTTCCCATGTACATTATTATGTCGTGCAAGATTCTAACTCTCATATTTACTGATCTAATTTAAACATGTATAGTGTCAATGCTTACTATGATATCTTTGAAAACAGAAGTGTCTTTCATTGGATGAAAAACTATGATTACTCAATCTTAGTGCCTGCTAAGCACTTAGGTTGAACTATATTTTTATAAAAGTCATGCTGCATGTGTTTTTTTTTCTTTTTGCACTGTCATCTGCAGGGTCCTCAAAGACAAGGACAGCACATTTGAGGATATTGTAGATGCTTATTTAGCATATTTGCAGGTAAGATTTGTAATGACATTTGTGCATGTGCTCTTCTTGTTTTCTCATGTTATCTTGGTCAGTAAAGGACTAAAGCTAATAATTAGTTAACTTGCCCAATCTATAGGTCTAGCTTGCCTGTTCATGACTATTATCTGATTATCTTTGTTGAAATTTCTGAACTCTGGACTGTTTTTCTCCTGTACCTCCATGTTCTACATTTCTCATTTTGTTATTATTGGTTAATTCTACGAAGGACTGTGAGCTAATTATTATTTAACATGGCTTTTAAACCCTGCTTACGATTCATGATCTATACCTGCTTTTCTTATTTGAAGTAATCTGATCACTGCACATTATTGATAAAAAAAAATATAAGTGGTTTAGTGGTAGCTGAGATTAAGATGTGCTAGCTTGGTTTTGATTTCTGTAGTGATAGTAATCAATAATTCATTGGATGTCATGGTAACGCATCTGCAATGAATAAAATTGCATGAGATGCATCCTTTATGGCTTTTCATTTTTGCTTATCATAAAGTCAAGCAAAAAGAGATAAAAAAAACTAAGCTTACTGTACAGAATGCAACTAAGCTTACTGTACAGAATGCAACTCAGAAACGGAGGCAAAATGAATCTTGCTCAGGACTCTGGTTTAGAATAAAAAGCATTCTCTATGTAGGTTGTGGAGACTTCGATTTATTCAATTTTTAAAAGATTTTTCTTTTGTTTATTCAACTGCAGTCAGGAGGCGTAAGCACCAGTCCACAATCTATTTCTTCCATTACGAGTTCAATTTTGTTAAAATGTTAAATATCAAAGAAAAGGCCATTACTTTCTAGTGTTCTTCGTGTCTTGCCAACTGGGGTTCTTGTTTTGATTTGGATAATGGATGTGACATTAATTTTGAGAGTGATGTTTGAATGTGTAAGCTTATGCTTTACACTGTCTGTACTGAAGTTGCTTTGATGACTTCACATCCCCTCTCTATCCAAGTGCATCAATTTAGTTTGTAATTTGATCTGTAAGCACTTTGCTATTTATTTGTAAGAAACTGTTATTTTGAGTAACCAATGACATCTTTTGAATGACTAATATAAATTACCTATCTTCTTTTTCTACCTGTTCTACCTCAGCCTCTCATTCCATTAGTTCATTCTTTAGTCGTCAAAAAGAAATGTGATCATATGTTGTCTGTACGAGGTTGCCCAGATAACTTTGAATTCTCTGTAAATCCTAGTTCACCAAATTATCATGTCATTTTAAACTGTGATTTTCTTTTTCTTTTATCTGTGATGAAATACATTATTTGAGTTGCTGACAGCATGTTTTTATTCACAAGTAAATCAGCATGTTTTAATTCACAAGGCATTAGGATTGCTTGCAAACATGAATTGGGAAAGAAAAGAGGCACGTGCCCAGGATGATGCCCATTAACAACCTGTCATTGAACCAGTTTGTACAAATCCATTTTGTATGACTGTGAATATGCATCTAAAGAATATCTATTTTGGCTGATGGGATGCATAAGCAGGATCACAAAAAGAAGCAGAACATGCTTAGAAACTTACCTCGGGGTCGACCTCACCTTAGATCTATTACAAAAATTCCATCTAGATAACCACTTGTTTATGTGATGGTTGTTGGTTAAGATAAACTTGATAGAGGCATAATAATAATATCTGTGTTTGACATTGCAGAATTCCTTGCATGAACAGATATTCTCATGCGGTTGACTTTGCAGGTTCTTTTGGCTAAGGAATTCTTTGGGGATGAGTTTCCCTTTGATATTCACATAATCACATATAGATGCAAGTCATTTTTTGAACCCAATGGCTTATAATTGCAAATGTGTATACAATGATTGAAAACCTTGATGGTTTAACTTGTATTAAACGTTCAATCTTCAGGGCTATTTTGCACATTACTGCAAATTTAGTATGTTCATGAAATTTTCTCTAAAAGAGTTAGTCATGTTGCAATATGTTTAGCTTATTTCTCTGATTCTTACAAGCCCTTAAAAGATTTAATTTAACACTCTTTTACTGTCCTGTATGCTGCCAGTCTTTAATGCATCCTTACTTTTCTACAGAGTACAGATGTGTTAAAATTGACTACTGATTCAAAGAAAACAGTTTAAAACTACAATTTATCAGTTTTAGTCATGTATTTACGATGGCTACTCATTTCATGCCTTAATTTGAGAGTTTATGTTTCTTGGATAACATGATAATGATGTTACAGTTCACTAGTTAAACACAGCTTAATTTTGAGCACCACTCTCCTCATAAAATGATGTTATTTTGATAAGGGAAAATCTTACTACTAGGTTGCTCGGGAACAACCCTTTTGGCTTTGACACTTGAAGAATCCATTATCCAGGTACATTAGATGAATTAAGAATTGTCAGTCTTTTTTATATAAAGAATTGTCAGGACAGAATATGCAGTATTCATTCAAATGCATTTTATGGGTTGATCCTCATCACTAGCTATATTCTTCAGTCTGGTTTGGAATTTAATCTCAGGAAAATGAGGTTATATATGGTATGATTTTTGTAATTGATTTAAATTGTTTTTGCTTTAATCGAAACTTGAATTTTTAACTTTTATTTCAAGGATTGTGATTTATAGTGCATTCTTTTAAAAAAGAAAAAAAATTGAATCAATTTTATCAAAATATTTTTGATTTAAAATCGTTTAACCTCATTTTATAATTACAAGTCTTTTATGAAAAACAACTTTTGAGTTATAATTTAAAATCAAAAGTCATGATTTAAAGCCATGCCAAACTGAGTTAAAACTTTCATGAAAAGAAAAAAAAAATCCTTGTTCTTGAGTGTGGTGGGGGAAGAACAAGCATCTCTAGAATCTTTTAATCAACATTTTGGAGGACTGTCTTGGTTTATATTTCGCTTGAATTACGGTGATTACTTAACAAGTCACCAAAATATGAGATTTTAGGGCCAGGATCATGACTTTTAAGTAGATAAAAGTCAACGTCCCCATGTTATTGATCATCATTACATGGAGTGACTAATCATGTTTGCCCTCTACCACTTCTAACCAAAAGCTAAATTTTATATCTGCAAATTCAGCCAAGAGGCTTTAATGATACACACTGCCAAGAGAGTTTTTTTCTTCTCTCTTTTTTCTTCAAGGCACTCTGAACCCTAAATTTATGTTACCATGAAGTGGTGGTGATGTTTTCTTCCACCATAAATCAATCAATCTTTATATTACATTGCATTATATATATATATATATATATATATATATATATATACACATTTAAAGAGAATGACTATTTTTTTTTATAATCAGGGTGTCCGAGCCAGTTTATGCACACCTCGATTATTCCCGGTTCACTTGAACATCCTGCAAGCCCAAATGAGCATGTACAAGATCATGCGAGGGTGATAGACGTACTCACACGAGGGAAAGATCTAGGGAAAGAAGAGGAAGTACTCTCCCATACCACTCCCACTAGGACTCGAACCACGAGTTTAAATGTGAGAGGCGTTTCTCTGCGCCACTGGATCACAAACCTTGATGGTGAATGACTATTTACTTTGTATTCACTAGTAGATGCAGAAAGTCAGGTATAACTAATTGATTAATAGAAGGAGAATAAAATATTTTATTCTTTTTTATTGGTTTGGATATGTTTTTTTTTCTCTTACCATTTTCTTTTCAAAGTAGGTTGATGGGGTGATTATTTTGATAGTTACTCCATTTCAATGGCCCTTGTATTATTTGAATGCAAGATTTGAAAAAAGAAAAGAAACACTCAATTACAGAAGCTAGCTCATAATTGACCTCAGCTTTAACATTTCATCGGGGTGGAAGGATAAGATTTGAACTGAGAAAAGAAAATGATGCTCTTCTTCTTTATGAACAGGGTTCAGATTTCAGGCAGGTGGCCGCAACCATCGGTATCTCATTATTCTCTACTGTTCTACCTTTTGCATATAATTCTGATTTTGGTATGTATATTCGACATGTGGGCAATCCAGCGAAAAAAGAAGGAACAGAGAACAAGATCATACGGAGTTCCTTCTCTTTTTTCCCTCGGTCAATTTTGAAGGTGTAAAATCAGAAAGATGAAAATGAACTATCAGATTCAAATTTGACATTGAGGGAAGAAGCAAAGCTCGAGATTTGTAAATTTTGACAAAAGTGAGAGGTGCGTACCTAACTTGAGATCGCCGGGTATCATGGCTTTTGACTCCATTAATTTCACTCGCCGGGCACAATCCCATCATCACCTGTGGCCCTTTAACATGTTAAAGGTCCTCTCCTTCCTTTTATAGATGTAGCAGAACTGTAAAGTTAGCAAAGGTTTTGATGAGCCCAGCAGTTATGAGTGTTGTTTTCAATTTATTTCAAATTCGAACAAAATCTTTGATTGATTTGGAGGGAGCTTGCGCGTTATCGTTTTTTAACACCCACTATTGGCCCTGACTACATTTGTATAGCCCGTTGAGGGAGAAAAAGAAACAGAAAAGCAAGCTTCAGTTGGCCATTGCAGCTTTTTAAGTCTCCCACTTGAAGGGTGAGGTATAACAGTGCCCACTAAAGTGAGGAAATTGGATTTGAGTATTGGTATAAAATATGATGGAGTGAATGAAAATTTGTTTCTTTTTTAGTAATGTATGTTTAAAACGTTTCCAAGAGCGTGACATGAAAGATAAAGGATTTGATATCTGCATATAGGTTCTTGAGTTCAAGTCAAGATATGCATTCTTTATATGGATCTGGGATAATTGGAGATTTATTCGCTCGTTTGTGCCTATAAAATATATTCGAGAGGTGAGGTTTCTGATATATAAAAAAATATGTATGTTTTTATATATTTTTGATATATAAAACAGAGTTGTTTCTTAAGAGTAAACAAGAGTTAGAAACATTAATAAGGAGAGAAGTCATGCTTTATCAAAAATATATTTTGCAAACTTTTATGTTAAAATTCCTCAATCCCTTTTTTATTTTTAGAAATAATAATGCATAAATCTTGGTTATTTGTTTATTTTTTATTTTGTAATACCAAGAATTAAAAAAAATTAAATAAGTTCAAGAAACAATATTGCAATCACACTATTAGCACACCAAAAAGTAAAAACAAATAATACATTATTTTAATACTTAGAGAATTGATCATTGTCTGATCTATATCATCAAGTTTATTTTCTATCAATAAATAATATGATTGATATATATATATATATATATATATATATATTATGTTTTGTATAATAAATCAGATGATCAACAACAATTTTAATACAAAATCTTGGTGACCATTGACATTGCATCGATGCTAAAACGTGAGTGCTGTAGAAATCCCTAATCAATCAATCATGAGAGAGAGGGGGAGAGAGAGTGGCTATCACTCTCTGCTTGCCATGATGTTAAAATTTATAGAAAGATAATTTAGCTTTGACATGGGGAATAAATGGAGTAGAATTTACAACTATTTATTCTCCTTGCAAGGGAATCCCAGGCATGAAAATGGCGGATAAGCAGCTTTAAGTAATTCAAAAAAAAAAGATGAGGTATTCATGTCCCACGCGATTTATTATAAACAGAAAAGGTGGCATCATTTGATAATACACTAGATCACTGCTTGGCCGGTGATTAGCATCGATCCAATCCGTCTTGTAATTTCTTTTCTTTCCGTTCAGGTCCAATTTTTTTTATTAACTAAAAAATAAAATAAAATAAAATAGCATTGTTTTTATTTCAATTTAAATTTTAGTTTATTTTGTGTTTTTTAACTAAATAACAACTAAAACATTCGGTTTTGTTATTTTTATTTCGTTTCAAATAGTATTTTTAAATAATATAATTTTATAATATGAATCGTATCTCTTTATACGATTATCGAATGATTGAGATGAAATTTTACGAGAAGTCTCTTGATATATTTATATTTATTATTTTAAAATTTTAGAGTAATCAGATAACGTAATGACTTTGAA
Source organism: Salix exigua (assembly GCA_032356905.1). NCBI lineage: Eukaryota > Viridiplantae > Streptophyta > Magnoliopsida > Malpighiales > Salicaceae > Salix > Salix exigua. Next base: position 10,313,683 of record CM063601.1, read on the forward strand.
AGATATGATGACATTCTAGTAATAGTATATATTTTCATAATTTTGTTCAAAAAAATCATTTTATTGTGTATTTTTTAGATTAAATTATAAAATTCTAAATAATTTTCTTTTTGAATTTAAATTAAATTTTTTTAAGTTAATATATTTAATCATTTATATATATAAACAATATAATCTGAAATAACACAAAACATTTCAAAACCAAAATATTTTATTGTAATTGAAAAAACAAAACAAACTAGATGAAATTGGAACGGTAATGACAAAGTTGATCCGTCTATTTCAGGCTAGCTACCTCATTCCTCCTAGTTCCTAGTCTACCACTGCTCTGATATTATTATTACCAGCTTTTAATAATATCGCTGCGGTTGCTTTTTCTTTAGTATTTGTTAATAATACTCCTTTAACTCGGATTGGGAGTGTCTATTTAGGACAGAGCTTGAACGAGACAACCTCGAAGACTGTAATCAAGAGGCCCCCCTCCGGATCTATCAGTGGTCTCCATGTGATTGAAGGTGCCCTTAACCATTTAGAATCTCCATGTTTTTGCTTTGTCTGCCCCTTCTTTTTCTTGAATATTTTTTGATAATGAATTTGACCACTCATGCGATGCAATGTTAGTCAAACAATATATACCATCTATTCTCTTGGCTTGTTTCTTGGGAAATGATAGAATGAGCTTTCGTTTGCAGGGGTATGTCAGTTCTTGGCAGTAAGTAAATTCAATTAAGGTACGGATGCAACCAGGCGGTGGATTAACTGTCTGAGTGAACATATAGAGAATGATGAACGGCTTGGATGAGATCACGATGACGGCGTGGAAGAATCTAAAGCAACGGCTGTCATTCAAGGGCCTTGGTGGTTGCTGCGGGGGAACAAGCTGGGGTTCAAGAAGCAGTGCCCCAGACATGCCCTTCATCGATATAGAACAAGATGAAGACGAAGAGCCCATCATGCAAAACCAGGCTCGGGGAGGAGGAGCAGCAGCAGCAGCAGCTCCAGGTGGCGGGATGAATCTGGCAATGGCATTAGCTGCTGAGCGCAATTCAGGGGCTCCAAATGCCAAGACACTGATGAGTTTGATCGAAGAAACGGACGGTATTGATCGGAGGCAGAAGAATACCAGCAATGATAAAAGTAGGGGGGTCAAGGAACAGGAAGAAGAGAACGACTGGGGATGCTGCGTGTGCATGGAGAGAAATAAAGGTGCTGCTTTTATTCCATGTGGACACACCTTTTGTCGGGTTTGCTCGAGAGAAATGTGGGCTAATCGAGGGTGCTGTCCTATCTGCAACCGATCCATTCTCGACATCCTTGATATCTTCTAGTAATCAGCAGAGCCTCCTGATAAGATTCTTTTAATGTCTTCATCTTCCGGTTCAAGCCCAGGTTTGAGCTCCATCACTTTCTGCATTCATCTAAACAAGTGTTCTTAAACTTTAAGCTCGATACAGGCACAGCAATGGATTGGTTGCTAAACATGATTTTGGATACCTAAAAACACGTTTCTTTCTTGCCTGTTACATGTTCCCAATTTACATATCTGTGTGTTTTCCTTTCGGCTTAGCAAACTAGAGAGATTCCGCCTGGAAAAAACAATTGGGTTTATATTATAGCTCACTAAGCAAACACCACAGCGATAATTAAATCAAACCCATAGTTATATTTTTTTTCTTGGTTTTTATTTTATAATCATGTTATTAAATCAACCGAGCTTATTGAACTCATTTGAATAAATAAATTGGATTTTAAATACCTCTTACGGAGCACAAGCCTAGTAAAAGACTCAGGAACATGATAGCATGCTTGATTGAAACAATATAGCTTGCCAAATTGCCATTCAATGATTCACCTTAAAAAAAATGCCATGGATTTGAGTGGAATTGCTTGATTCAATTGGATTGGGCTAATTATAAATTGGGTCGCGTTTTCTCTGAAGATTGGCCCAACTCAATCATGTTAAATGGGTTTAGACTTCCATTTCACGATCCAGGCTCCGAATCTGGGCTTATGATGTTAACCAATTCATGTTGAGCCACTTGTACAACAGTTTTTTTTCTCCTTACAGTAGATCCAAATTTCCAGATACACACCTGTAAGCAAATCTTAGGAGTCCCTTTGACCCAGTTCATTTGGGATTTTTTTATTTTTATTATTAAAGTGGTTATTGGATACAGTCCCTTGTATCTTGACTAATTTCATGGATTATATATATTTAACAATTATATAAATCTTTAATGATAATTATATTAGCAGCTAATCAGGTATGTCTCGAACTTGAGACAACAGAGAAACAAATATTTAGTTTCAAACTCGTATCATTAGACCATCTATTAAATGGTTTATTATTATTATTATTATTATTATTATTATTATTATTTAACTATGTTGTGTTTTTCCCCATTTCAATGATTGGTTAGAAATAATCAGCGTTTAAAAGGGGCAAGCTACTGCTGATTAATTTTGAAACTTGAAGAGGAAAAGAACATTTAAAAATCAATTAACAAACCATCAACTCTCTTAATGATGATCAGGAATCTTCAATTACGACTTGGAATTGAGATTGTGAAGCACAAATTTAACGTGGGTTTTCAAGATTTTTTCGTGGACTTTTCTGTGTATATATGTAAGTAATTGACTTTTCTTTTTGTAAATAACTTTGAATTTCCCCCACAATCCCATTCATGAGAGGAAGACAAGACAGGCTATCGTAGTCGACGGAACGATTCACGCACGTTCTTCAACGTCGTCTCTAGCTAAACAAGGTCCATCCATTGCTGGTAAAGAAGGAATATTCACGGCGTGGTCCCTGCCGGAAGCCGTGATTAGCGAGGTACGAAAAGACTAGGAGAATAATTTATCTGGGAATTGGTCAATTTATTTACGACCATGAATAGCGTAGAAGTTTTCAAAACCCACCGTCCGATCTAACTTCCCTGAGACGGGGACTCGTGATTTGCACAGGAAACTCACCCCAACTCTTACTGCTCCATGCAAGGGTTAGACTGTTGAGGTCCATGTCCCTTCCCTGTTGATATGGTGTGTCAGCGGGGGCTTGAAATGGACACGCGTCCCACTGGCAAGAAGAATATTTCGGTTTCATCTCCCACCGAAACAAATTAAAGGGCTGCTGTCACATAATAAAATCCCGTTATATTAGTTGAGTTGCTCGTAATTACAAATAAATAAAAAAAAGAAAAGGAGAAAGAGAAAAGATTGTTTTAATTTCTTTTTCAAATCCGTAGCAGCCACACAATAATACGACAGAGAAATAAAAATAGGGTCCAAATGTGATTAATGCCTGCATGGGCTCCACATTGTTTCTCTATCGAGCAGGGAAGGATCCACTTCATCTGTATTTTTCTTCAAAGCCAAAGCTCTTATCATGGTCCCTGGTTGGAGTCCTAATTTGTCCCCAGATTTGAACGCCTGGACAGCGAATGTTTAATATGAGCCCTCTCATTATATGTTACTAACCTTTAAAAAACATGATGAAATAGGGTGAGTATATTCAATTCGACAACCTTGCTAGGCGTTTGAAATTTTGAATCCCCTCCTTAATTAACCCTGTTGATTAGGGTAAGAACCATTTATTTATTTATTATTATTATCATCATGATGATGGTGGATAAAATATTCATGACGTCTAAACATTAAATATCGTGATAAAATTTTCCAAGTAAATTAAATTCGACACATTGACTGACAAAAAGAAAATCCGTTCAAATGTTTGACTGTCCTAATCTGACCTACTGGACACGCCATACCAACGATGTGATTGGAGAAGTTGCGAGGTAAGAACGCTAGATTTTCCTTCTTAATTTGTGGTCAAAGCAGCTGCCATCCACGTGATCCAAAAAACAAAAGAGGATCCAGCCATACCTTTATGATAAAGCCTTTTATTTATATGTATATGTATTAATTTATTTGTATTTTTTTAATATATTGATATTAAAAATATTTTTTTAAATAATTATTTTAATATATTTTCAAATAAAAAATATTTTAAAACAACTACTATTACAATACTCGGAAAGTACTCATCAATCATCAAAAACTGTAGCATAAAAATCCATTTCATAATTCAAAAAATCTAGTTGAAATACATTTCTTTCAAGTATAAAACATATATTTAAATGCGTAATTGAAATTAATTAATTAATAAGCTAGTAATTATGATTTGAGGAATAAAAGATTCGGATATTTGAAGACTTCACGTAGAAAGATCATGTGGAAAATATATTTGATTTTGGATGAAAAATAGTCTCTTCAAATTAATTGACGAGACTTGTAAGCCACTAGAATAGTCAGGTATAGGGAAATATATGCTGGCTAGATATTTTGATATACATTTTATTTATCATATAATAAATTTAGATGTTTTTAAATTGTTTCTAAGTATTTAATGAATATTCATTATTATTTACCAATCAATAAAAATAAAATACATGTATATTATATAATGAATAGTATGCGTAATGAGTTTAAACTTTAAAGCATAAAGATATAAATAAGCTCTCTATTTGAGAAACCCTGATTTATATATATATATAAAGAAATTTAATTACACTTCCCAGACGATCCATCTATACGCAACACTGGAAAAGTGGGCTTATCATCATATCTATGGCAGATTTTCCCCGTACGATTCCTGGCCAATGTAAGACCGGAAGAATTGTATTCCACATGGTATAATCATTAGGTTAGAAAATCAAGGTAAAATAAAATAAAATAAAATAAAATAAAATTTATTTGCAGATGGATTTTATTTGGAGACTACTCTTTTTTTCAACATAATTTTTTTAATTATTTTTTATAATATATATATTTTTCTAAAATAATAAATTTGTACTGAATTTCTCTTACATGCAAGTTTTTATAAAATATATAAATTTTAAATCGATATAAATTTATCTGTTTAATAAGTTTCAACGAAATAACAAGGATAAAATTATCATCATCATTGAAAAACAAAAAATTATCATAATCATAAAAAATTTAATTATATTTTTAAGTAAAATAGAAATATATCAAGAGTGGACTTGAATCCCTAACTTCTCAAATGTATTTTTGTCTCCCGCCTCATAAACCCGTTTGGTTACCTCAACATTCGTTGATTCACTAAATTTTTTTGTTGAAAGTGAGATTCGAACCCATGACATAGAAGGGGACCTTGATCCAGCGCTCTTTAAACCATTTCGGCTACCTTAACAACCGTTTATCTTTCACGAAATTATATATTAATAGTAGGTGTTATTATGAATTAACACAGTAAAACCGGGATGGGTTTTATTATATATATACACACACACACACACATACATATACATATATATCCTTTAATCATTAACCCAAAGGGGTTGGCCGGGCGGTAGAGGCCTGGGACGGAGGAGTGTGCTCTTTCCACGTTTCAGGTTCGAATCCCATCAGGTGCAAACCACTCCTTTAGACTAGCGGACTTGGACGAAACTCATGAATTAAATGGTTCTTTAGGCTTGCTTGCAGTATTGTTGGGCCATAATATTAGTCGAGCCCAACGGTCCGGATTATCCATTCAAAAAAGGTGCAGAAAACACTGTAGATTGATTCGAGTGTTTTATGGAAACAAATAATAGTAAAAATTAAAAATAAAACACAATATAATCGACATAAATTAAAATTCCGAACGACAAGTACACATAATAAATGAAAAAATAAAAATAAAATCTAAAAACATAATTACATAAAATATAGATTATTTTTGTCAAAAAAACAAAAACACCAAAAATACACACATTTATTGACGCTGAGGAAACATTGCTATAGTGTTTTCCCACCCCTATTATATATATATAGTAATATATTATATATATATATATATATATATATATATATATATATATATATATTAGTCTGGAAACATTGCTACAATATTTTCCTCACACCTATTATATATATATATATATATTAATGCTAAAATGTTTTTCCATACCTGTTATATATATAGTAATGTTTATCGATGCATATAATTTTGAGCATGGAAGCTTGGCTCACACGACAATCTTGAAAGGGAAATAGGAGGCAGATGCATGCACTGATGCCCGGGGTTGTCTAAGGGCCAATTGTAATCGACAATATCTCCTTTTCCCTTGTCGTTTTGTGGGGTCCATTTTCAGTATTTTTCGAGTTCTCGATTTCATAAAATTAGATAATATTTGAAAAATCCAAGGTGACCATTAAGACATTCAAATTATAAACCATCATATCCCTAGATAACTCAATTAAAAGATTTTTTTGTGATTTTTTATTCGAGCCATGTAATTAATAATATAATAGTCACTAAAATTTTATATAATTATTAACATGATAATTCAATTGACATAAATATATATATAAATTGGCTTGTGCGACTATGTTAATCAGATAGTTCCTCCTCGCCAACACGAAAAAAATAAAATACGCTTAAGAAATAAAGATAAGGATCTGTAAAAAAAAAAAAAAAGGAAGTGCAGATGGACAGCAGTCACATCTCTAGGATAAATGGGGGGTGAAAGCTTTCAAAGTGGGTTTGCCCAAAGTGGATTTGCTTTTACAGAGAGGACTCTTTATTGTCCACATGGTCTATCTGCAGATCCTGGGGTTTTCCAGAACCACTAGTTATTTCTTATAATGTATTTTTTGAAAAATATATATTAAAAAATATTTATTTTGTAATGAGGATTTTAAAACATAAAAATAAACAAGTTATCATACATATGCATGGTCATCTAAGGGTTTGCTTTGACAAGAAAGATTAAAAAAACTAATAGGGATCATTTAAATACTATAAACACTCACAATTACTATAAGTTTATAATTTTGTCCCTGTCACACAAGAACATTTAACTTTGTTAGGAGGGAATTTTAGGTAGAACGCAAATGTCATGCCAATTTTTAAAAGATGACTCAATTTTTTAAAAGACGGTAAAATTACTCCATTATACTTAAAAGTTATTTTTATTTAATTGGATTTGAGAGGGATTTTGTTTTTGTTTTTGTTTTTACTAATCAGATGGACTAAATTGTCCCTAAAATCATTTTTCTCAGTATTGCATCCAAGGGTGTTTTCTATCATTTTCTATTGATTTTTGTGTTAATATTAAGTAGAATTAATGACAATTCAATTTTTTTCTATTTTAAATTTTTTTAAAATTATTAGCGGGTTGCTCCTCTTTTAACCAGTTATTTAATTAAGGAAGGTCAGCTTTCTTTATAAAACTAAAATTTATTCAACAATCCCTTTTATTTAGGATCCGTTTGGAAGTGTAGTTGCATGTATCTTTTCAAAATGCTTATCGTGCTAAAATATATCAAAATGATATTTTTTAAAAATCATTTTTTATATTAGCACATCAAAATGATCTAAAAACACCAAAATATATTCATTTAAAATTAATTTTTTTAAAATTTCGAGCAAAAACCGTTGGAATCACAATACTAAACAGACACTTAGTGACGGACGTGCATTAGTCATGGTAATAGTTTGTCACACACCACCCCTTCATTGTCCTCTCCCCATTGAGGTTTGTTCAATTTATGAAAAAAAATTAGGCATGTCCTCTCATTTTATGATATTTAAGGCTTGATAGTTAATATTTGATTTTTAAGTTTGATTCTTAGCTCTTGTATCAAATTTTAATATATTTTTAATTTCATTCTTAATTTATCATACTAATTTCCTTATATGATCTTTCCCTTTGAAAGTTCTTGGTGCTTTAAAACCTATTTTTAATTATTTAAGTTTCTATTATATGAGTTATCATATGAGATTGAGAGTTCCTGAGTTTATAAAACATGATAGATAATGATTATTTAAGATCAATTTCTCTTTTATTCATAAATTATTTTAATCAAGTTAATGTTCCATGTCAAGTTATTTTGTTGGAGAATACTTTTCAACAAAGTTTTAACCCTAAAAGTGTGTGAATACTACTTTTAAGTTAACCTCGAATATCCATATTAACTATATTTTTAAAACAAATTCCTAATAATAACAAAATAAAAATTAAATTCATGATATAATCAAATTGCTAATATGTATACTGACATATAGAATAATAAAGTATCAAATTTATGTCTTCAAATATTAAATCAAAAGAGTGTAAATATAAATTACTTATTTTTGAAGAAATTTAGACAAGAAGAACAATGTTGTCAATGATTCAACCCTTTGTTATTGAGACTAAAATGTCCATAACCTGTAGCATATAGTATTCTTGTAAAACACCTTTCAATATTCCAACAACTGAAATTTTAAATGTTGCATTACCTTTTAAAGTCTATAAAACATATAAATTTAGCTCAAAATTCTCAACATTATTCAAGATTATATAGTTATGGAATAAGAAAATAACTAGGAATAACTCGATTGGAGAGTAAAAATACTTAAGAAAAATACAAAAAGACCTGGAGATAAAATAATAATATTTGGTAGAAAGTAAAATGACCTTAAGAATATCCGTCTATTTTGAACATTCCTATTATAACCCTTATTTATGTAGATTACTAGAGCTATTAGAATCAATTATAAATTCAGAAAAAAAAATCCTTGTGTTTTTTTTTGATAAATAATAAAATGTTAAAGATGTTTTGCTAAAAAAATAGGATGTTACTACATACATTTAAGAGCTTTGATTGTCCAAGTATTAAACCTAAGCAATTGATCGAGCATATTCATTAAACCTAGACATGCACTTTATGGCCAAAAATTATTTCAGTACAAACCTACACCTAAAATAGGGTCACGCCGAGCTCTTGTGGCCTAAACTCAGTTTATTTAGCCTAAGTTTTACTTTTATCTTCTCTAAAAGTTTTGATGCCTTACAAGCTCAGTTTTAACATTTTGATTTTTCACTATATAAGTTACAAGAAAATCTTGTGATTATTTAATGTTGGATTAGGGTCTTAGATTTATAAAACATGTCAATCAAAGCTTTTTAAGATAAATTTCTCATTAATTTATAATATTATTTTAGACATGTTTATGTTTTATGTTGAAGTATTTTTGTTGGAGAATAATTATCAACGAAGTCTTAACTCAAAAAATAAGTACATGATCACAATCTCCTTTAGTTGGAGACAAGTCATACTCAAGTTTAAGTTGTATTTATCTTGATATTATAGAGATTTAATAAAAAATATCAACCTTTTACGTGATCATATTTTTTATTGGTAACGTCTACGTGCAATAACTTTTATAGCTATTTTCTCATATTCTAAATCAACCATGGACTCGGCATTATTTTCTCATTTTCTCATATGTATTGATTTTTCCATTATAAAAGATTTTGCACATCTCCTTCATGACTTTAACCCTATTGATTTTCAGAATTCTTCTCAAGCATATGTAAGACATATCCTCCATAGCATACTGTATAAAAAAAAATCACCTTCAACTTATTAATGATAACACTGCTGATGAAGTAGTTTATGTTATTATTATTATCAACATAATCATTTATATAAATAAGGAGATGGTATCACTCTACATCTATCTCATAATAAATTGGATCAATAAAATCTTTACGATACTTGTTACGATCATGAAATTGTATTATATAATACTCGTGCTTTTGAAACAAGTTCTCAAACTCGAATATAGATATATGGATACCCTCCTTGCGATCCTCTAGATTTATGTTTGTTAATATAAATTATACCGTAACTTTATATCTAATATGTATCAAACTCATTAATTATATTTTAAAACAAATTATAATACATACCTTTTCCTTTGAAAACTGGGTTTTAAAATTGATAAAAAAAAGATAAATACAATCACATCAATGGCTTAATGGAGGAAACAACGAGCTGGAAAGTAGAAGACTGACAGGGATGATTTATTTTATTTTATTGCCTTTCAGAGGTGGTTTCGCATCTTTTTTTCTCCGATGCTCGAATGTCAGCATGAATTTACATAATAAATAAATTAATGACCACATTTCATTGTTTCTTTGTAGTCCCCCACAGTGTAGAGACCAAACTTATCAAGTCTTTCTTTGTCTTGTACCCCATGATTAATTGAATTTACAAAAGCTACCCTCCCCCTCCGATGTCTGTTAATGTAATTGAAATTTATTAGGTAATTTACGAGCACTATTTTTTCATTTGTTTTTTTTTTATTAATTATTTTTAGAGTCTAAAATTAGCTGTGATGATACAGTAAGTATTGACGTTGAAATAAGAAAAGGAGCATGACATTTAAAGGTGCAGTCGACAAAAGAAAAGAAAAGAAAGTATTAGTTCGATGAAAATCATCTTAAATAAAGAAAATCCTTGTTTCATGATAAGAAGCAAAATTCAAATTGATTTCGGAATCCTCCTAATTAAGCACGATTATTAATTTATTTTCAGATTCAATGCTCGATGGTGTTATTTTTTCTTATGTGTTCTACTACAACTTCGACTTTCCAATTTAAGAAGTAATGGCTAAAATATTCACTTAAATTTGTGATTTAAAGTCTCACTTCAAGTTCAAATACAAAAAAGTTATTGACTTGGTCATCAAAATATATTTTCCGATGTAAATTATATTGCTAGTATGATTTTCAGCAACATGTATTTGTTTATTTTTTTGATAACCAGGGTGCCCGGGTCAGCTTACGCGCATCACAATTAATCCCCGGACTCATTGAATATCCTGCAAACACAGCGAGCATGTAAGACACTGCGGAGATGACAGACATGTATAGTGGTGAGACTTGAACCCTAGATAAAAGAAATAAGTTTATTCAACCACTAATATATCTTTATTTTATCAAGAAAGGATGTGTAGCTGCTAGTTGACTCTTTTTTTTAGTAGTAAACTAATTACACGACCTTCATTGAAAATTTATTTTAATAGAATGAAGAGGTCGAGAACCTTTTTAGCCCCCACTCCCTTCCTCTTTAATCAAATCTCTCCCTCTAAATTGGAGGTGATGAAGTGGAGGGAAACCTCGAGACTCTTGAACTCCAAATTACAATTATATCTTCGTTATTTATTTATAAATTAGCGCAAGGACATAAATATAAATCAATTAAAAAATATTTTATTTTCATTCTCTAAATAAATAATATTATTTTTCCTTAATTCTTGTTATAGCACGATAATTTGTTTTTGTTCTGGACACCACCACGATGACTTTTGATTTTAAGCGTGCATCAAAATACGATGAACTTTTTTACCCCAACCCATGCTTTATTCACATGATTTATAGATTATTAGACAATACCTCGTGCTTTGCTGCGGCAAAATATTCTTTTCAATGTAAAAAATATTAATTGTGTGTATTTTTTATTATAATATAAATTTAGTTAAAATAATAAATATGTGCAGAATTCATGCCAAATGCAAGTTTTCTATAAAATATATGAATTTAAAATCGATATAAATTTATATGTTTAGTAGTTTCAAATGAAATAACCAGCATAAATTTATCATCATCATTAAAAAATTCAAGAAAACTCAGATATCTGAATTATTAAGTTCATTGTATTAAGATTAGTTTATTATATAATTCAATTTCAATCAAACAAAAATAAAATATAATTTGTGAAAATACTTACAATAATCAAATAAAAAAAATAAGCTATTAATTTTCTATCAACAAAAAGAAGAAAACATAGATTGAAGAATCATCCTGACATTATTGTCATTATCATTGCTATAAAAGTTAAAATTATTGCTAACATTACAACCAAAAAAATTAAAATAATTAAATTGCCATGAAAAAAAAAGCAAAAGATTTTTCTAAAACAACAATAAAAAAATAATAACTAAAATTATAAAGAAACAATAAAATTATTATTATTATTGCATAAATAATAAAATCATAAAAATCATATAATCTAAAGAACAAATAAAGAAACAAAAAACAAAAAAAATAATAAAGGAAAAAATAGAGTAATATTACTTTTAAAATGATCACCGATATAAATTAAAATTTCAGGAAAATCTTAAAAAAAATTAAAATATTTTTATTAAAAAATAATCACTAAAATTATCATTATTATTGTGCAAATAATAAAATTATAAAAATCATCTAATACAAAGAACAAATAAAAATAAAAGAAAACATCTAGCCATGGCACCCGCGCCTCGTCGCGGGCGGATTCATATTTTTTTCAACATAAAAAAATATTTATTATGTATGATTTTTTTTATCATAGCATAAATTTAGACAAAATAATAAATATGTATATAATTTTTAGGAAGTGCAAGTTTTGTATAAAATAAAAAATATATAATAAAAAAAAATAATAAGGAAAAAATACAAAAAAAAGATAAAAAAAAGAAACAAAAAGAATAATTTGGGAAAAAAAGTAAAAAAAAAAGAAGAAGAAAAACGAAAAAAAAAAAGAGAAATTAAAAAAACACAAACATAAAAGAAAAAAAAAGTGTACTATTGAAATCCACATTTTTATCATAGTATAAATTTAGACAAAATAATAAATATGTATATAATTTTTAGGAAGTGCAAGTTTTGTATAAAATAAAAAAATATATAATAAGAAAAAAATATATAATAAGGAAAAAATACAAAAAAAAAGAAACAAAAAAGAAAAAAAAGAATAATTTGGGAAAAAAAGTAAAAAAAAGAAGAAGAAAAACGAAAAAAAAAGAGAAATTAAAAAAAAAAACACAAACATAAAAGAAAAAAAAAATGCACTATTGAAATCTGCACTAGTGCACAGTGCAAATCCCACGTTTTATTGTCTGTGTAATGACTTTTAGTTTTCATATCTGATACAAAAAACAAAAAGCAAGGCTAAATTGCTCGGCAATTCCTCTACAATTTGGAAAAAAAAAAGTTTTTTTTTATGATCTCTACAATATTATTTAGCAATTAGAAATTAGAGACTTTGAACTTTTATTTATTTTGAATATTTAAACTTATGGATGTTATATCTATTCTGAAAACAATTCATGAGCATAGAGCTTTCAGTATAATTGCATCTACCAAGCCATATTGGGATTAAATGGTGAGTTCCTAGATGAACGGCAAAGATTTGCTTTCCAATTTGTGTACGAGAAGTTCTCAGAGAAAGAGCTAGGCAGGTTCCATGATAATTCAAGTATCCATGCTTGAAAATGTCTTTCCTTAATGGCAGCAAAAAAGAAAAAAAAGAGGAAAAAAAGGAGGAAAGCATGGGAGGTGGTGGAGGCACGTTGATCCTTTGGATGAAATTTGGAGGGCAGCCACCAAAGTGGGTCCAATTCCAGTATTAGTGGAGTGATGGATGAACAAGGAAACCAAAAATACATTATAAAAATAAATAAATATATATATATAATTAGTGGGTCCACTACTTTAAATTACTTTCTACTACTTGCCGTCATCTAATCTTCCTCGCACCCCTATAAATACCCACACCTCGGTATCTGAAGATGCAAGAAAAACAAGAATTAATCAAGCTTTTACTTCGGAGAGAGGCAGAAAGATTCAGAGATCTAGTGAGCAGAAGAGAGATGGAGTTCCCGGTGATTAGCATGGAGAAGCTCAACGGTGAGGAGAGAGTAGCCACCATGGAAAAGATCAAAGATGCCTGTGAGAACTGGGGCTTCTTCGAGGTATGCCTGAGCCTCCTTCTCCTATAAACTGTTCTCTCTCAGCCTTCCAGCACGCCTCTTCATCTAAAAATGGGTTTTTATTGTTTTTTTCTCCAATTTTTAGCTGCTTAACCATGGCATATCCCATGAGCTCATGGACACCGTAGAGAGGATGACAAAAGAGCACTACAAGAAATGCATGGAGCAGAGGTTCGAGGAATTGGTGGCAAGCAAAGCCCTGGAGGGTGTCGAAACAGAGATCAAAGATATGGACTGGGAGAGCACCTTCCACTTGCGCCATCTCCCCAAGTCAAACATTGCTGAGGTCCCCGATCTCGATGACGAGTACAGGTATATACATTAACATTCAATGGAGAATTCTCAGTTTTCAAAGTACATGTGTTTCAAGGAAAATCATGGCTTCGTTTTGTCTTTTGGCATCGACTGTGCTGCACTTTTCTCAGTAAAATGATGGGTCAGAATGTGTTCCTCCAAGGGTTTTTTCCCTTGAAAATAAAACCTAAAAGGGTTGTTAATGGAGGTTTTTGTCTGGCAGTAAATGTTACATCTTGATATAAAGGTCATGATTACGTATAATAATACGAATACATCTTGATATTTAACGCAAAACAAAAAAAAAAACTGGTTGATACAGGAAGGTGATGAAAGAATTTGCATTGAAGCTGGAGAAACTGGCAGAAGAGCTCCTGGACTTGCTATGTGAGAATCTTGGACTTGAAAAGGGGTACCTCAAAAAGGCTCTGTACGGGTCAACCGGCAGTCCAACCTTTGGCACCAAGGTCAGCAATTATCCACCATGCCCCAAGCCGGACCTGGTCAAGGGTCTCCGAGCCCACACCGATGCTGGTGGCATCATCCTGCTCTTCCAGGATGACAAGGTCAGCGGCCTCCAGCTTCTCAAGGATGGCCAGTGGATTGATGTGCCACCGATGCGCCACTCCATTGTTGTCAACCTCGGTGACCAAATCGAGGTACACACCCTATAATATGCCTGAACTACTGTAACCTGGCTAGAATCGAATCTGTCTCCCAATTTTCTAACCATACTAAATTGTCTGAATATGCAGGTAATCACCAACGGCAAGTACAAGAGTGTGGAGCACAGAGTGATTGCTCAAACGGACGGCGCCAGGATGTCGATCGCTTCTTTCTATAACCCTGGAAGTGAGGCAGTTATCTATCCTGCGCCAGCTTTGGTGGAGAAAGAAGCAGAGGAGAAGAAGAAGAAATTGTACCCGAAATTTGTATTTGACGACTATATGAAGCTGTATGCTCGGCTTAAATTCCAGGCCAAGGAGCCAAGATTTGAAGCCATGAAAGCTGTAGAAACGAATGTCAAGCTGGGTCCAATTGCAACTGCTTAACCTTCTTCTTCGAGGAGGATTTGGAGTGTTTATTATTTAAAGAGTGGTCGTATAGGACTTAATTTGTAGTTTAAGGCTTTGAAGAAGATGCTTGTGCTTTAATAAAGCTATGTTAGTTTATTGTAGTACTGCGTGTCAATTTGCTATATGTAGAAAATGACCTGATTACTATATATATTAAAAACAACATTATATTTTACAGAAATAATTTATATTTTACTGCCCCTTTTCTTGTTTTTATCCTTCTATTCGTGAGTAAGTAAAGCCATGAGCTCCTTCCAAGTTCGTTCTTCCCGAGGAAACAGAAAAACAGCGCGACCTAGCAGTTCCATAAACGAATGAGATGCAGAAAAATGAAGGGTGAAGGGAGTGTTAAATAATTTATATATTCAAATGCTAATCATCATAGCAAAAATTTAAATTATAAATATTTTTGATTATTTTTGTTCCAAGTTTACAATAATTCTCAACACACCAGAAAAGCAGTTTCAGTTTATTTTCTAATTTATGTTTATGATAATTTAAGAATCCCTCTCAGTGTTTATTAGCTGACGTTTCTCCTCTTGTCAAAAAGCAAATTAGTCAATTGATTTTGATAGTTAATCTTCATGATCAATGAGTTAGAATATATCAAAAATAGTACGTGTCATCATGGACATAATTGTAATTCACTACAGAAAAGCAACTACACTTTCAGACAAACCCCGTCTCATTTCTTACATTTCAGATGTAGGCATGAAGTTACCGAAAGAGTTCATCTTGAACCATAAGAAACTCTTGGTTAAAGAATATATATATATATACATATACATATATATATATATATATGTAATGATCGATGTTTCCATCTCATTCATCTAACAGAAAGTGAAGGTTAAATGCTTCAGTTGGCAACTAAATCTGTAAAAAAGATGAATCGTTTGCATGGATTAAGATGTTGTGCTCTGCATCTTGCAGAGTAGGACAGCCCATGCTCTCTTGCCCATGAACGAAACTGTCACCCCCATATCAAATTTTCAATACCGATTTTTTAATTGGAATAAAATATTTGCTTTCGGAATGTTTTGGTTGTAGTATTTATGTGCGTGTATATATATAATTAAATATATTAATTTAAAACAAATCAGTTCAAATTCAAAAATAATAATTGTGCAAATTTAATCTAAAAAAAAAACATAATAAAATGGTTTTTTCTGAATTAAATTATAAAGATATATAATATTACGAGAATGTCATCGTCGATCTCGCAAGATCATTACATTCTCTGATTGTTATGAAATTTTAACGTAATATATATTAATATATCAAGAGATTCCTAATAAAATATCATCTCAATCTAACAGTTAGATTAAAAGATATTATTTATATTATAAAATTATTTATTATTTAAAAAAATACCATGTGACCGGAATAGAACGAGCAAAAAGAAACCAGTACATTTTGGGCGATACTTAACCGAAAATCCAAAACGAGCCAAAAATTAAACTAAGATAAAATAACACTATTTTATTTTATTTTTTAATTAATATAAAATATTTTAACCATTTCAGCTAAAACAAAATTAACAGCTATGCTCCATGAAACTGCATCGCTAAGCCAAAAAAGAATTGAAAAAATCTAGCTACCACACAATGGTTCATGTCCAATGATTGCAGTTGGCCGCAGCTATTTTTCGAAGCCCCGTAATACAATAATTTAAAATCACAAAAGATAATATGATGATTATTTAAGATAATAACGTATGCTTACTGCCCAAGAAGATGACGGTACTGACCCACAAAAAAAGCTTCTTTATGTTAAAAGAAGTTGAAATCCAAATAAGCGATCGACATGTATCCACAGACCCCTCTTCTGCGCCCAACAAAACATCTCTTTTGCTTTTAATCATCACCGGAATCCTCTCAGATCCCACTCTCGAAGACAAAATAATTCAGAGACGTCTCCGGCATAATAATTGGTTTTTGGATATGTAATGGGCCTCTCCGGCACCAAGTTGCGCCACCACTTTTTCTTTACTTTCGAGTTTCTTGTCGTGGTTTAGTCCAAGTTTTATTGTCATTTACTCTCTATCTTCTCGCTTCCAAATCTAGCTGTCTGATTGGAACTGTGATTACGATGGTTTTTGAAACTGTATTTTGTTTATAAATGATAATTTTTTATTTTTAAAAAATTATTTTTGATATCAGTACATCAAAATATCTAAAAAAAAATATTTTTTAATAAAAATTAAATTTTTTTTTATAATTATTTTATGATCACAATACCAAACAGCGGCGGAGGAT
>CM063601.1:10331398-10409376 GCA_032356905.1 Salix exigua
TTGTAAATAAAATGAACAAGGAACGAAAATAATCACTAAACAGGATAAAACTTGAGACGTGCTAAGCACTGTCCTTAAGGATATTTCCCCAATAATGAGGTACCCTCCAGGATTCAACAAGCTCTTCCTCAAAGAGGGAACACAACAACAGCAAAGGAAAAAATAAGAGAAGTCCAGCAAACAAGAAGAGAAGAAGAGAAGTGTTTTTCGGGATGCCTTTGTTTGAACCATTTGCATGGTATTTATAGGCTAGCATAATGTAACAGCTTAGCCATATTTATGAAATTAAAGTGGCTGTTACAATAATTTAAATTTAAATTTAAATAAAGCTGTTACAATAATTTAAATTTAAATTTAAATAAAACTGTTATAATAATTTAAATAAAGCTGTTATAATAATTTAAATTTAAATAAAGCTGTTATTTAAATTTAAATTCAAATTCAAATTATAGAATTTATGTTTACAATAATTATGATAACCAAAACCGAAAATGCTTTCAAAATTTGAACTGTTAGAAAATAAATTTCAAAGGTTACAAATTTAATGTTTTCTGTTTAAGGGTTATCAAAATATTTTAACAAAAGAAGAAAAAGATTTCAGAGCATATAGGCGTTGCCTCGCGCGCAGGGGGGGTGAATCGGAAGTTTTCACTTACTCAACTCATCCTCATGTGCGCGAGCTCACTTCTACTTCCTTTGTTGGTTACTACCCCATCTCAAGTTCTAGTATATAAACACTTGATGAGGGTCTTCTTTTACCAATGTGGGATAGTAGGTCCTATATATACTCTCTACACTCAAGGGATCTTTTGTGTTTTACCAATGTGGGATAGTCTTTTGAAATATATATATTTATAGTTTTTACAACAATCCCCCACATATTTCAAAAGGCTTTTTAAAATAATAATAATAATAAATACATAAATAAATACGTAAATAAATTTGCTGGATCTCTTTCACAAATGAGTATAATGCATCTAACTCTGGTGTCTTTTGGACTATGAACCGGATTATAGAAAGTATGAGATTTAACTTACTGAATTATTGGTGAAATATGTAATTTCTATGAACGCAATAATTCTCATTGTAAGTCAGGCATCTCACCATCACATTATACCCCCACAATTCCTTGCTGTTTGACTCGGTTTTGCGCTTTTAATCGGCCATGCGCGTGCCTGGTTATTCATGAGTGCTTTAAAGATTTGCTAGTATCTTATGGGAGCGGCCCCACTCCACACTCATATAGGTGTTTCCATCAAGTGTTTATTGTATTTTGAACACTATCCATAAGGAATATGGAACTCATTAAGAACTTTATAATTCATCCTCTCCTTGATTTACAAACTAGCACTATTCTCACATCATAGAAAAGGACTTGTTTTATAGTGCTGTAAAATCATAAATAACTTTGTTGTTACCCATATGAACCTAATTCATGGGATCTCCAATCTCATAGGTTGGGTTACCATTATTTTGATTTCTTACTTTAGCATTAGTCCCATTCCTCTCGATGTTTCTAATACCATCTTTCTACCAAGTGGTTTAGTCAGAGGATCGGCCAAATTCATTTCTGACTTCACATAATCTATTGAAATAACTCCATCTTTTAACAGCTGTTTAACTACATCATGTCTTAATCGAATATGTCGATTTTTACCATTGAAAGATTTATTCTTTGCAATGGATATTGCCGCTTGACAATCACAATGCATGGATATAGAAGGTGTTGGTTTTATTCCCAATGGAATTTCAATCAAAAAATTTCTCAACCAATCAGCTTCATGTCCTGCTAAGTCCAGTGCTATAAATTCTGACTCCATGGTGGATCGAGCAATTAAACTTTGTTTGGAAGATTTCCAAGACACTACACCACCACCTAGAATAAAAATATAGCCACTAGTGGATTTAATCTCATCTGAATCTGAAATCCAGTTTGCATCACTATATCCTTCCAATACAGTGGGAAATCCACTATATAGAATACCATAATTCATGGTACCTCTCAAATATTTCATTAGTCGGATTATTGCCGCCCAATGCTCGTGATTAGGATTTTGTGTATATCTACTCAATCTACATACAGCGTATGCTATATCAGGTCGAGTGAAATTCATTAAATGCATCAGACTCCCAATGATCTGAGCATACTCAAGTTGACCAACAACATTACCTTTATTTTTCTTTAACTGAGAGTTTGCATCATAAGGAGTGCTCACAGGTGTCACATCAAAATGACCAAACTTCTTAAGAAGTTTTTCTACATAATGTTCTTGTGTTAACATTATACCATTGTTGCTCCTTATAATTTTTATACCTAATATGACACTAGCTTCACCCATATCTTTCATGTCAAATTTAGATGCTAAGAAATGTTTAGTGCTATGCACAATATTCATGCTAGAACCAAAAATGAGCATGTCATCTACATATAAACTAATGATCACATATTCATTATCACTCGTTTTAGTATAAACACATTTATCCACACTAACGGATGAAAAACCATCACTTAAAATTATCTGATCAAATTTATCATGCCATTGTTTAGGAGCTTGCTTTAAGCCATATAAAGATTTTCTCAATTTACAAACTTTATTTTTTTGATCAGTAATTGTAAAGCCTTCGGGTTGCAACATATATATCTCTTCTTCTAAATCACCATTTAAAAAGGCAGTTTTAACATCCATTTGATGTATAAAGAGATTATGAATAGAAGCTAAGGCAATTAAAACTCGAATTGAAGTAATTCTAGCTACGGGTGAAAATGTATCAAAATAATCCACATTTTCTTTTTGAGTGAAGCCTTTTGCTACTAATCTTGCTTTATATTTATCTATAGAACCATTAGGAAGATATTTTCTTTTAAAGATCCATTTGCAACCAATAGGTTTAGCACCGGGAGGCAAATCAACAATCTCCCAAGTTTTATTTTGTAAAAGCGAATCTATTTCAACTTTAATTGCTTCTTTCCAAAATAAAGAATCAGAGGAAGAGACAGCTTCAGTATATGTTACTGGATCATTATCTACTAAATAAGTTAAAAATTCATTTCCGAATGAAGTTTCTTTCCTTTGTCTCTTACTCCTTCTTATTTCCTTAATATGAGTTTCATCAATCCTATTATTATTGATAGGTGTGTTATTAATAATAGGTGTGTGAGAAATCTTTTCCTTTAATGGAAAAATATGTTCAAAGAATTCAGCATTCTTTGTTTCTATAATAGTGTTGTGATCTAACACATCACTTTTTAAAACAAGAAACCTATATGCAACACTATTTTCGGCATAACCAATAAACATACAATCAGAAGTTTTTGATCCTATCTTTTTTCTCTTTGGTTCAGGTAGCATAACCTTAGCTAGACACCCCCACACTTTTAGATATTTTAAATTTGGTGGATAACCTTTCCAAAGTTTATATGGAGTTAACCCAGTTTTCTTATAAGGAATTCTATTTTGTAAATGACATGCAGATAAAATAGCTTCACCCCATAAATTATCAGGTGCGGAAGAACTAACTAGCATGGCATTCATCATTTCTTTTAAAGTTCTATTTTTCCTTTCAGCTATTCCATTTGATTCGGGTGAATAAGGTGGAGTAACTTCATGTATTATGCCTTCTTTTTCACAATAATCATTCATTAGAATATACTCTCCTCCTCTATCTGATCTAACTCTTTTGATTTTTTTTGTTTAGTTGATTTTCTACTTCTGCTTTATATAATAAAAACATGTTATAAGCTTCATCTTTACTTCTAAGTAGGTAAAGTTTTGTATATCTTGAAAAATCATCTATAAAGGTCACATAATATTTCTTGCCTCCTCTAGTCATGGTTTGTTTTAAATCTCCTAAGTCGGTATGTATTAAGTTAAGTAAATCGGTTTCTCTTTTAACAGATGTACATGTTTTCTTAGTAATTTTAGCTTCAACACATACTTCACATTTATTCATAGATGAATAATTTGAACTAGAAATTAAACCAAGAGAGTTCATTTTCTTAAGGTAAGATTGACTAACATGTCCTAATCTAGCATGCCATAAATCAAAACTATCAAGCAAGTAAGCAGAAGATGATGCATTTTCATTCATGTTTTCAGCAACATTGAGTACAAAAAGTCCATGGTTACAATATCCCTTCCCCACAAATACATTGTTCTTTGTCATTACAATCTTATCAGATTCAAATGACACTTTGATCCCAAATTTTCCCAACACAGCTACAGAGACTAAATTTGCTCTTATATTAGGGACATGCAGCACCTCATTCAAAACCAATGTCTTTCCCGAAGTCAACTTCAAGATGACTTTGCCTTTTCCAAGAACATTTGTTGTCCTTGAATCTCCAAGGTAGACCACTTCTTCTCCATCCTTAAAAGGTGTATAAGTGGAGAAGAATTCTTTACTTGCACATATGTGCCTTGTAGCACCGGAGTCTACAACCCAATTCTTCTCATTGGTCACCATATTAACTTGAGAAACAACCGCAGCAATGATGTCTTCTCCTTCAACCATGTTGACCATAGTTTTAGGAGGATTGTTGTTTCTCTTTCTATTACGGCATTGAGGTGCATGGTGGCCAGGTTTGCCACACACAAAGCAATTTCCCTTTTTCTTGAAACTGTTGTTGGTTTTGGGTTTGAACATAGTGATATTGTTACCATTGGACTTAAAATTTTTATTAAATTTGTTTTCATACCTTTTTTGATGTGGACTCCCTTCTATCAAGTTTGCTTTGGTGGTAATCTCCTTCTTCCTTGTAGCTTGGAGCTCCTTTCTATTTGTGTCTTCAATGATGATGTGAGTGATGAGGTCAATCAACGACAATTGTTTGTGCTTGTGCTTGAGTTGTTGCTTGTAGTCGCTCCATGAATTAGGTAGTTTTTCGATGAGTATTCCAGCAATGAAAGCTTCAGGAAGGTTGATATTTTCAGCCTTCATGTCTTCAAGGAGCCTATGGTATTCATTGATTTGAGCCTTGATATCTTTGTTGTCAACCATTTCCCAATGGTAAAATTTACCAATGACAAATTTTTGTTTGCCAACATCTTCGGCGGTGTATTTCGCAACCATGTTGCTCCATATTTCCCTTGCTTCCTTGTAGCTGCAATACACATCAAACAACTCATTGGAGAGAGTGCTTAAAATAGAGTGCCTACAAACCTTGTTTCCATGTGTCCATGCTTCGGCATTGTCTGCATCTTTGGGATCGGAAAGAACCCAAGCCACTCCATGCAAGTCAAGAACACCAAAAATCCTTTCTTGCCATCTTCGAAAGTTCTCCCCAGAGAACACCTCAATCTTTGAAATGTCAGGAAAGGGTTTGGCCAAAGAAGGAGTGGTTGGCCTAGGCAAGGGAGCAGTGGCAGTTGGAGGGGGAAGAGCAGCAACATCAGCAGCAACGTTGATGGCAGGGGCACCATTAGCAGCAGTGTTCGCGTCCATTTTAGAAGCAAATATATCCTTAAGATTGTTGTAAATAAAATGAACAAGGAACGAAAATAATTACGAAACAAAATAAAACTTGAGGCGTGCTAAGCATCTGTCCTAAGGATATTTCCCCAATAATGAGGTACCCTCCAGGATTCAACAAGCTCTTCCTCAAAGAGGGAACACAACAACAGAGAAAGGAAAAATAAGAGAAGTCCAAGCAAACAAGAATAGAAGAAGAGAAGTGTTTTTCGGGATTCCTTTTTTTGAACCATTTGCATGGTATTTATAGGCTAGCATAATGTAACGGCTTAGCCATATTTATGAAATTAAAGTGGTCATTACAATAATTTAAATTTAAATTTAAATAAAGTCATTACAATAATTTAAATTTAAATTTAAATAAAACTGTTATAATAATTTAAATAAAGTTGTTATAATAATTTAAATTTAAATAAAGTCATTATTTAAATTTAAATTCAAATTCAAATTATAGAATTTATGTTTACAATAATTATGATAACCAAAACCGAAAATGCTTTCAAAATTTGAACTGTTAGAAAATAAATTTCAAAGGTTACAAATTTAATGTTTTCTGTTTAAGGGTTATCAAAATATTTTAACAAAAGAAGAAAAAGATTTCAGAGCATATAGGCGTTGCCTCGCAGCAGGGGGGTGAATCGGAAGTTTTCACTTACTCAACTCATCCTCATGTGCGTGAGCTCACTTCTTCTTCCTTTGTTGGTTACTACCCCATCTCAAGTTCTAGTATATAAACACTTGATGAGGGTCTTCTTTTACCAATGTGGGATAGTAGGTCCTATATATACTCTCTACACTCAAGGGATCTTTTGTGTTTTAGCAATGTGGGATAGTCTTTTGAAATATATATATTTATAGTTTTTACAACATAATTTATATTACTATCCCATTCATCCGCTCGAGTTAAAGTTTTTTAAACTTCAAATTTATACGATATTAAAGAATCATCTCACCTAAAAAGTTTAATCTTTTAAGTGAGATCCCATAATATGATTTATATTATTCTCTAACACACACTCTCAAGTGAAAGCCTTTTGAGCTTGAAGTTTGCACAGACCCACATCACCTTATACTTGGATTTTTTATCAAATAGAATGGAGGTAGTGAGATTCGAACTCGTGATCGTTAGGTCAACAAAGTTCTGATACCATAATGAGAATTGAATTGAGAAAAACAGAAACAATTCAATCAAAATCTGTTATCATAATTCAATTCTCATTACACGGACTCATATTATATTATGTTTAATTTCAATCAAATAAAATGAGTTAAAAAATTAAAGCTCGTAACCGCTAATTTATCAATGTAGAAGCTAAAACTATTGGATAGAATGGTTATTTAAAAGTATAATTACAGTTGTTTTTCAAAATGATTTTTACTTAAAAATACATTAAAATAATATAAAAACACTAAAAAAAAGTTACTTTAAAGCAAAAAAAACAAGTCAAATCTTTTAAAAAAACACTTTTGAAGCGTTTCCAAGAACATGCACCAGGTCCAGAGATATTATTTCTGGAACAGGAGGACAGGGGGGAGGTTTGCTGGGGGAATAAATGTGAAATAGCCCGGTAGGTAGCTTAATGGCTGCTGATCTTGCAGCATAATTTCACAGTTTTCCAGCTCATCATTTATCGTAGCTAGGTCCAGTAGATTTTAAGTGCAGACTGCAAGTTCTGTATTCTTCAAAGGTCCGGGTGACAAAATCTGTTTGAACTCGAAACTCTTTCAGAATTCCACCAGGGTTTGAAATATTGGCAACGGCCTAAGCATGTACTTGTGCTGGTAACTTGTTCGATGAGTTGCCTGACAGTTTTGCACTGTATTTTTTAAATATTTTTAAAAAACATTAAAAAAATTAGTTTTTTATATCGATGCATTTATAAAAAAAATGTATTTTTAAAAATAACATGCGAAGGTCGGTTGATTCGGAGACCAAAAGAGCTAGACAGATAATCTATAGCAAAATATAACGTGCTTCAACCATCTAGATAAATGTGGTGGATAAAACAAAAATTGAATGGGCCAGTCTTTTTATTTGGTTAATCTCATGTGATGTGTTTGTTGTTTTAGGCTAAATTTCTCAGTTGTTGGAAACGTCAAACTAACTTATTAATTAAGGTTATCAAGAGAACACAAATACAGTTGGATCGAGTTATCCATTTTCATTAACTGTTAGATGTTTTTAAAATGTTTTTTATTTAAAAATATATTAAAAAAAATATTTTTGACATAAGTATATAAAAATAATCTAAAAATACTAAAAAAATAATTTAAAAATAAAAATAAAAATAATTAATTTGAAAGATAATATAAATCCGTGACCTTAATTTAAACAAGAACCAGCCTCTAGATGAGAAGTGTGTGGAGGAAAATGAACCACAACAGTTTTCGTTGTTGTTGAAGAACGTGGGGTTCACGCCAACGACAGCATGATTCATCCTATGACATCCTCCTGGTCTCATTTTTTTTTTATTTCCTCGCCTACTCTTATTTCGGATGATTTTTCCTTTATATACCCGGGGATACGCAGTAGTTTTTTTATCCATATAAAAAATTAATTATTTTTATATGTATTATATTTTATTTTAATATTTAATTAATAAAATTATAATTGATAGAATCTGCATAATCAAAATGAAAAGTGGTTCGTATATTTTGTAATTATACATAATGCAGGTAATTTTTTTTGAGTTGCATTTTTTCCTCAGTGATATTAGATCTGACATATTATAAATAAAAATATTGTAATTTTTTTTCCAGAAATAAACTTATATTTTGTGTGTGTAATAATTAGTCATTTTAATGTTCAATTAATAAAATTGCAATAGATAAAATATGTTAGATATGAGTTTTTTGCGTGGTATAATTAGTATGTTTGTCTGCGCATTGCATTAGGATTTTTTCTATGTAGAAAACTAATTGATTTTTTACATGTTGTAATTAGTTGTTTGAATTTTCAATTAGTAACATTATAATAGATAAAATTTGTAACAAAAAAATTTCCCAATCTAAAAGGAACAATGTAACAGAAATGAGAAGTAGTTCGTATATTTTTTAATTGTAGATAACCTAGGTAAATTTGTCAACCTGTTTTTTTTTAGTTGCTTTTTTCCCCGGTAATATTAAATTTCAAATATTAGAAATGAAAATATTGAAAAAAAAAATTTAAGAAATAAACTTAAACAAAAGAGTATCAAATTTAAATCCAAGACCAAAATTTTTTTTATAAGATTTATTAATCATATTATTATATTAAATATATTTAATAATATTGATATTAATTTTTTTTTAAATCCTAGGTCATTTTTTTCTCTATATATATATATTGTTAGGTGATAATATTCAATAAATATTAAAACATATAATTAGTCCCTCATATTTTATAGAGTAATCGAAATGGGAAGTGGTTCATATTTTTTTTAATTATAAATAACCTAGGTAAATATGTCATTTTTATTTATATGAGTTGCTTTTGTTCCTTAGTGATATTAGATTTGACACATTATAAATAAAAATATTATAATTTTTTTGAAAATAAACTTAATATTTTTGCATGCTATAATTATTTATTTATCATCTAAAAATAACAGTGTAATTGAAACGGGAAGTGACTTGTATATTTTTTAATTGTAGATAATGTGGGTAAATTTGTCTACCTTCTATTTTTTTCCAGTAATATTAAATCTAAAATATTAAAATTCAAAACACTGTAAATGTTTTTCAATAAATAAACTTGAACAAAAAAGCACAAAATGAAAATTTGAATCCAATTTTTTTTTATAATATTTATTCATAATATTATTATATTAAATGTATTTAAGAATCCTAATATGAATGTTTTTTCTTTAAAAAATCCTAGGTCATTTTCTCTCTCTCTCTCTCTTTATATATTTTTAGGCGATAATATTCAATAAATATTCAAACATATAATTAGTTTCACATACTTTAATTTGACATAAATACACAAATATATAATTAATTTGATATACTTTCAATAATATATTTAATTTAAAGGACAATCTTAGGTCATTTTTTTCTCTATATATATATTCTTAGGCGATAATATTCAATAAATATTAATATATATATATATATAATTGATTTCACACACTTTAATTTGACATAAATATACAAATATATAATTAATTTGACATACTTTCAATAATATATTTAATTTAAAGGACAATCCTAGGTCATTTATTTCTCTATATATATATATATATATTCTTAGGCGATAATATTCAATAAATATTAATATATATAATTGATTTCACATATTTTAATTTGACATAAATATACAAATATATAATTAATTTGACATACTTTCAATAATATATTTAATTTAAAGGACAATCCTAGGTCATTTTTTCTCTCTCTCTATATATATTCTTAGGCGATAATATTCAATAAATATTAAAACATATAATTAGTTTAACATATTTTAATTTGACATAAATATACAAATATATAATTAATTTGATATAATTTAAATAATATATTTAATTAAAGGATAAAATTGAAGTAAATCAAAAAAATTGATATTAAATAATTTAAAACAAAACCTGGAATTAAAAGATTTGGGACCGAAATGAAACTGAAATCCATAATTAACTTGCATAAAAGGATAAAATTGAAAGAAATCAAACTTTGAACCGAAAATATTAAGGATTTATAATAAATTTGTATGAAATGATGAAATTGAACTAAATCAAAACTTTGATACCAAAAATATTTAGAATTTCAGCTGAATCCATAAAATTAAAAGCATGAGGACCAAATTGAAACTTCAATATATAATCAATTTCAATTGAAGGATGAAATTGAAACAAATCAAAACTTATAGAATAGCAATAAGGGCCAAAAAACCAAATTAAAAACGTTCAGGGATTGAAATGAAATGTGACAAAAACAGCTTAGCTGATGTTATCTAGCACAAACAGGAGAGAGAAATCAGGGGGGGCATTCTAACGACCATTAACACATACATGGACATCATAGTGGCACACGCGCCGCACCGGATGAAAGAGAACCGATAAGATGAACCGGGCTGGACCAGACCGAAAATGGTCAGTTACCGTTAAGCCCCTAAAACTGGTGGCGTTTTTTGTTTTTTCAAGGGTTTTTTTTTGTTAATATACTGTTCAAAATCTATATAAGAAAAAGGTGGAAGTGCCCACGCGAAGCACATAAAGTAAATTGCCAATGAACAGTGGCTATGAGTCAGAGTGAGTAGTGCGAGAACAGTGAAACACCGTTCTGTTTTAGGTTCTTTGTTAATTGCTATTCAGAATTATATTGTTTATGTATATATATAGTTAAATAAATTAATTTAAAACAATATTTAGTTCAAATTCAAAAATAAAATTATTTAGAATTGTGCAATTTAATCTAAAAAAACACAATAAAATATTTTTTTTGAAAAAAATTATGTACATGTATAATATTACGAGAATGTCATTATCAATCTCACAAGGTCATTACAATCTCTGATTTCTCTGAAATTATAACATAATATATGTAAATATGTCAAGATGTTGCTCGTAAAATTTCATCTCAATCTAACGGTTGTATTAAGAGATATGATTGATATTGTAAGATTATTCATTATTTAAAAAAATACTATTTGGACGCAATGGAACGGTCATAACAAAACCGAAATGTTCCGACCGAAATTTGGGCGAAATTTCCTGAACAAACCAAAAATTTAAGCAGGGTAACAAACGCACCATTTTATCTCGTTTTTTTATTTCGTACGAAATATTTTGGTCGTTTCGGTTGAAATAAAATTAACAACACTGCTTACAAAGGGAGAGAAAAACTATGAATAATGAGAAAGTAGTATAATTCATCTTTTTTCATTATTGGGAATTTGTTTTGATTAACATGGTTTAAATAAATTATAGGTGAATGAAAATTAATATTAAAGAATTCTTGTTTTTTCTAAATTTAATTATTGATTTATGATGGTTAATCAAAGGTTAATAATGGTAGGAGTTCATTCTTATTAATCTTTTAACTTCAAAATTCAGTATAAAAATGAAGTTGAAAGAAGAGTTTATGAATTGAATGTTTTCCTACTCATCCTCACCTTGTATTTTAGTGTTGTCTTTTTGTTTAAAGCTTTGTTTTTTCTCTAAAATCTAGAGTTTATATTTATCTTGTTGAGAGATAGTTAAGTTTCATATTTATTTGTTCAAATAACTTGTTTAAAAATGCATCTGAATGAAGATGATATTGTTCGGATCTTAGGGCATCTCCAGCGGGAGAGCTATTCCAGCAGCCAAAGCTAAAATTTTTAGCTTTTGGCTATTTTCGTTCTTATTGTTGTCTCCAGCGGGAGAGACATCCGGGTAGCCAAAATGGCTTTTTTTTTTTGCCTCTAGAGCCATTCCTACATGTGTTGAGAGACAACGCAAAAATTAAAAAAAATATTAAAAAACTCATACCTTGGTAATCTTGATCTGGAGAAGGATCGGTGGGTGCTTTCTGTATGGGGGTAGGAGAAGAGAGTGTTGTGTGTGTGTGAAACTTGGGGCATACTTTGGTACCTTGGTTTGGGGGAGGATCGGGAGGTGTGGTGGGAGAAGGGAGTGCTCTGTGTGTGTGAAGCTTGGGGCTGCGGCTGGAGTTGGGGGTTGTGGAAAGGGAAAGGGACAAGGGAGAAGGTTGATGTGATATATATTAGAAAATAATATAAATATATCAAAAATATTTGTTTTTATTTAAAAATACCTCAACAATAATACTAAAAAATTATATACAAATTAATAATTATATTGTTGGAAGGTTTTTTTTATATAATTATTTAATTATATAACTTATTCCTATTAATTGTTTAATTAAACTACATACAAAATAATTGCACTATATTTAAAATAATATATAAAAAATGGCTCTCCAAAATGACTTTTACCATTGAAACATACATCAATAAAAAAAGTCATATATACACTATTCAAATATCCATTTTAAAGATTTAGCTCTCCAAAATGCATCCTCCCATTGGAGATGCTCTTAGAAGGCATATTGTAAACATCCTAGATACACAAGTGAGGAGTAATGAAACCTTAAGGATAAAGGATTCATCATTTACAACAACAAAAGTTTCATTACTTTTAAAGTGTTTCAACAAGCACATAGCCTTTTTATTTTAATTTAAGCATATATATTTGTTAATTACTAAAATGTGTGTCGGAAGTTTGAATTAATATCAATTACAAGTTTAATGAAGAGCTTAGTATGTATGCTAGAATTGTTTTCTCAAGTCAAGCACAAAGATACATCCAACAAAACTATGTAGCAACAATAATAGACCAAAATGGATTTGGAAAAAAGACAATGAACAATGTTAATTGCATGCAATAACATGTTGACTTGTGACAATAAAGTAAAGGGAAAACCTCTTCCTATGTTTTAACAGGAAAGACAATGCAATGTTTAGGCAAAGGTGGTTTAAAGAAATATAAAAGTAGAAACATATGACAAATCATCAAATTGACAATATCATGTTGATTTATGGCTCTTTTTTTTTTAAAATAAAAGGGTTAAATGCCTAAATCAAACAAATCCAAGAAACAAAATCCCATTTAAGAGTACAGAAGCATCTAGAAAAAGATTCATTATTTTTTACAAACAGATCATGTGTTAACACATATCAAAAGTGGTGTATAAATAAATAAATAAAAATTAATTAAGAAACATGCATGAATAATGGTGGTAAAAGATGTGCTATTTGATAAAGCTATCCCTATTTTGAATAGTGCATAAGGAAAGGTTTAAGAAACAAATTACAATAAACATTGTCACATATTAACAAGAACACCCTAGCATAATAGCATTCTTCCCATATTTCAGTTTCGAGCCTTCTGGTTGCTAATATGATGATTACTAGAGACAAACTCGTAAAATTAGTCAAGATAAGTGCACACTTACCTATACACCCCATGTTAATAAGAAAAAAGAAGAACACCCCAACATAAAAAAAAAATATTATCTAATAAATCATACATTCTAAATTATATAAATTGTGTTATAAAAAAATATGATAATAACTCAGAAAAAATACTTTTCAAAAACTATTGGTGTTTTCAGTTGATTGGCCGTGTTTCGGAATTGAGTGGCTAAACAATGGACAGCATGGATCAAATATGGATGGACGTGGCTGTAGCTGTACCTCACATCAAAATTCCAAACTCATTGATGATGCATCTGATCAATCTGTGATCCCTTTGAATTCAACTCCGATCGAAATAGATTCGCTTTCAATAAACGGAAAAGATGGTAGCTGAAACATTGATGGAGGTGGGCAGGGACAGGACAGGTCCCTTTTAAACTGACCTGGAAAACAATAAAAGCTTCCCGGCAGAGAGTTTGGTTCTAATTAGGTGCTCCATTTATGAGCTTCGCCGGTGCCTCATCAATGAAGTGTGATGTGATTTATTATTTTTTACAGATCATTTTGCTTCGTTTCAAGGAGGAGTTCTCGTCGTCATCACGGTGAAGATATATTTTCCGTCCACGGTTAGCTTGACAAGAGCTGATTTGCTCGAGCGTTGTGCTGAGTTTTTTTTAATGTAGAAAAATAATTGATATTTAACGTGTTATAATTTTTTTTAAAAAAAAAAAAATTATTTTTGACATTAGCGAATCAAAATCATCTAGAAACAATTTATTTAATTTAAAATTGAAAAAAATAAAAATTTGTTCAAAAACGATTTTTAAATGCATTATCAAACACTTATGTCATATCTCATCAGAATCATAATTCAATTAATTTTTTTAAATAGTAATGAAAAATGAAAACCACATTTCAAATCACTGTTTATTACTGTTTGAAATTGCGATCTCCTTTGGCTATGTATAAAATAATAGTTATGATGCACGTAAGCTAGCTTGGACATTCTAGTAAAAAAAACAAATTATAAGTTGAAAAAAAAAATTATCCAAGGATTATTCGTGACACGTGTAACCTACCCCGGTTATAAAAAATATATATATGTGAGGAAAAACATTGTGGTGCGTGTAAATTGACCTGGACACCGCGAGTATAAAAAAAAAAAAGAAGCTTGAAAAAAACGAAGAGGAAAAAACATTTTCAAATATTAATAAACAGTGAAAATTGAAAAAAAAAATGAAGTTCAGAGATTTATTATGATACGCATAAGCTGACCCGGATAACCCAGCTTATCGAAAAATGACTGGAAAAAACATGTTAAACACTTATGAATAATAGAAAACAATGTTTTTACTCAAAAATCATTTTCGTGGCAGGGGACTGAACTCCAACGAACCTGAAAAAATATTTGCTCCTATTATCTATAATTAACTAAATAATTGGCGATGCGGTGGTTTTTTTTTTCTCTATGCAGAAAACTAATTGCTTGTATATGTATTGTATTTTATTATTTTAATATTTAGTTAGTATAATTATATTTAAGAATACTGATATGAATTTTTGTCCTTCAAAAAATCTTAGGTCATTTTTCCTCGTTGTCAATATATTTTTAGGCGATAATATTCAATAAATATCAGACATATTAGAAATAAAAATATTATAATTTGTTTTTCAAACATAAACTTAAATTTTTTGTGTGCTATAATTGTTTATTTGCCGTCTAAAAAGAACAGTCTAATGGAAACGGGAAGTGACTTGTATATTTTTTAATTTGACTTGTACATAATGCAGATAAATTTGTCAACATTTTGTTTGTTTGATTTTTTTTCCCAGTAATATTATATCTAAAATATTAAAAATGAAAACATTGGAAATCCTTGTACAAAAATAAACTTAAATAAAAGAGCACAAAATTAATTTTTGAAGTGAAATTTGTTTTTATATAAGATTTATTAATCATATTATTATATTAAATATATTTAAGAAAACATGATATGAATTTCTACCCTTCAAAAAATCGTAGGTCATTTTTCCTCTCTGTCAATATATTTTTAGGCGATAATATTCCATAAATATTCAAACATATAATTAGTTTTACATATTTTCATTTGACATAAATATACAAATATATAATTAATTTGACATAATTTAAATAATATATTTAATTTCTATTTTGTTCTTTCTCTCTATATATTCTTAGGCGATGACATTCAATAAATATTAGAACATATAATTGGATTAACATATTTTAATTTGACATAAATACATAAATATATAATTAAAAAGTAAAAAACTGCAAATTTATTTCAAGAAATAAACTTAAACAAAAGAACACAAAATTTAATATTGAAGCCAATTTTTTTTTATAAGATTTATTCATCGTATTATTATATTAAATGTATTTAAGAATACTGATATGAATTTCTGTAACTAAAAAAATTCTAGGTCATTTTTCCTCTCCCTCTATATATTTTTAAGCGATAACATTTAATAAATATTTGAACATAATATTAGTTTGACATACTTTAATTTGACATAAATATACAAATATATAATTAATGTGATATATTTTCAATAATATATTTAATTTAATAGACATAATTGAAATAAACTCAAACATTGAAATCAAATAATTCAAAAAAAAACCGGAAATTAAAAGAACTGGGACTGAAATGAAATTGAAATCTATAATTAACTTGCATAGAAGGATAGAATTAAAAGAAATCAAAGTTTTGATACCTAAAATATTAAGGATTTATAATAAATTTGCGTGGAAGGATGAAATTAAAATTAATCCAAACTTTGATACCAAAAATATTTAGAATTTCAGCTCAATCCGCAAAATTAAAAGCATGAGGACCGAAGTGGAACTTCAATACCTCATCAATTTCAATTGAAGGACGAAATTGAAACAAAGCAAAACTTATTTAATAGAAATAAGGGCCTGAAAAAACAATTAAAACGTTAAGGGACCGAAATAAACTTTGAGAAAAACAGCTTTGTTGACGCTCATCCGGCGCAGCAGAGAGAGAAATTGGGGTGAAATTTCGACCGACCATTGACACGCCTCAGGACACCATAACGCAACATGCGCCGCCGCATGTGGAAGAGCACATGCCCGAAAATCATTCTAGACGCCGGCTAGGCGTTTCGACGCCAGATGAAGCCGCACACGCCGTCCGAAGAATGCGTAGCGTTGAAACGCATGGCGCGCCTCGCGACGCGCCAATAGTCGTCAGGAAAAAAGAAAAATTGACTAATTACCGTAACACCCCTCACCCGCAGTACGGTTTTTTCCGGAGGGTTAAAGAGTCATTACACTGTTCAATCTAATATTAAAAAAAAAACGGTCGGTCAATGATCGTCCAGCTTCGAAAAGATGGTTTTTTTGTTTTTTCGGGGCTAATTTCGACATGCACTCGTTCATCAACGAAAAAAGAAAGGAGGACATACACCGCGATGCACCGGTCAAAGTGCACATGAATACTCGTCCATGAGTCTGCGTGCACATGAGAATCTGCACAATGGAATTGTATTTTGTTTTAGCTTTTTGTATAATAAAAAAATAGGAAAAAAGAAAGGTATGAAAAAAATAATCGAAAAAAAGGATCGGAAAAAGAAAAAAGAAAAAAAGAACGAAAAAGAGAAAAGTTAAAAAAAGAAATGAAAAAAAGGAAATCACTGCTAAAATCCACAATAAAACCATGAAAAAAATAATTAGGAAAAAAGGATCGAAAAAAATGAAGAGAAAAGAAAAAAAGGACGAAAAAAGAAAAAAGTTAAAAATCATCGCTCAAATCCACATTAAAACCATGTTTTGGATTATGGTTTAGTCAGTATAGATCAAAGTTATTGATTCCGTTCTGTTCGTACGAACGGCCTGCTCCAATGCAAAATCCGGACAAAACGACGACGCTTTTGTCCCGGCCAAAATCCCGACCAATCCGGCACTCAGCCGGATTCAGCTGAACGCCTGCTCTGCATCGGGCGTCTGCTCCGGTTCAAAATAAAAAATTCAAAAACAAAAGAAAAACTCAACCTATAAATTATATATTAGTAAAAATAAAAATTAAGATCCGAGTCCTAATAGTGTTCTTCCGCGATCGACGTTGCTCAAAAGCGTAAAAGAGAAATGCAAATGACAAACTCAGCAGTAAAGATGATATTGTAAGGATGAAGGAGGGCTTCATCGACATTAGCTTCCCTCATTACCGTAGTTCGTCTTGTAACATGGAGCTGAAGCGAGGCTCCGTATATCAAAGCTCCAGAAGAAGAAGAAGAAGAAGAAGAAGAAGGGATTGGGGGGCTAGAGAAAAGAAAGGATGGGTAGGGTTTTGTTTTGTTTATTAAAATGAAGGGGACAAATGGGGGGTAGTTTTTATACTAGTTATTATATAATAATAATAATTAATTAATATATTAATTAATTATTAATTACTATAATAATAGTTAACCTAAAAATAGGGGTATTAATTTGTAATTAATTTGATTGAATTATTTGTAATGGAATGTATTTTAATTAGTTATGTTTGAACTTATTGATTATTTCTTAATGTGTTCATTTTGTTTTTGTAAGTTTTTCTAACATTAAAAATAATAAGTAACATTAATTAATTTCAAATACAACAACCATAAAAAAAACATAGAATTACTTGAAAAACATACAATAAGTAGCTTAAATTTCAAATATCCTGGATCTTTTAATTATAATTAAATTCATTTTTTATTTTTATTTTAAAAAATAATTTTATTGTTGGGATTTTATATATGTTTCTAATTTTAAGATTATGTTTGTATTGAATAATTTAAATTTCATTTATCTTGAATTTAAATTATACTTGTTAAATTAATATTTTATTTTTTTCATATATATAATTAAATAAAATGAACAATACAAAACCGTAACGATACCCTCCAAACACAAAACCGAACGATACCCGTAACGGGATCAATAACTATGGTATAGATAATGGACTCTGCCCTCCTCCTCTGATATCTGCAACTCTCTCGGTAGCCGTGCAGTCATCTCCATTTGTTTTCTCCTTTTCTAAAACGACGTCTCATATGAAGCTTTCATGCAATTCCTCGATGCCGGTCTAAAATCATTTAAGAAAAGCTAGTCTTAAAATAAATGTCGGTCATTTGTTATGGCAGTCTTTTTTTCATCTCTTTTTTTTTTCATTTTTAGAAGGGAAAAAAACACTCTGATCCCCAATTGTTCCACCGGTTCTAATTTAGGTCCCTAAACTATATTTTTAGTCTGTATATTTTTTTTCATTTTAAATTATCTATAAAAACATTATTTTCTTCTCTTCTCAAATTATTTTTAAATTTTTTTTTTATGCTTTTGTGATGTATTAATAATAAAAACAAAATTTAAAAATATATTATTTTAATACAAAATGAGACATAACACAAACCATGGAAATCCAGGCCCATGAAGTGGCGGCTCAAGTGCTCGATCCATATAAATCCGGGCCGAAGTCCATAATCCAACAGGGCATAGAACGAAACAGTACACCTGCTTTCCCTATTTCTCATCAATTGACTCCGTATCTGCTAGCTTCTCGCCTTTCTACTGACACTGATACTCTGCCGATGTTAAAATGCTGGTGAGAACCATCAGAGATATAAAAAATGGGGCGAAAATGGGTTTCTCGAGCCTCCTTAGAAGATCTTTTTCTGTTTGGAGCGGAACTGTAGTGGACATGGGGAATAAAGATGGAGAACTGAGAGTGTTCATGGTTGCTGGGGAGGTTTCAGGAGACTCTATTGCATCTCGCCTTATGGCTTCTTTGAAGAAGTTCTCTCCTCTTCCCATTCGTTTTTCTGGCGTTGGAGGGTAAGCAACAACGAAAACGTTTCTTTAATCCCAGTATAAGCTTCTATTTGCATGGTCTGAAATTGAATTGTTTTTTTTTGTTTTTTGAAGGCCCAGGATGTCCAAGGAAGGATTGGAATCTTTGTTCCCCATGGAGGATATTTCAGTGATGGGGATGTGGGAATTGTTACCACATCTTAACAAGTTTAGAGTGAGTGGTCATTTTGTTTACTTAATTGAGTCAATGTTAATTGGAATTGAACGTTCTGTAAACTTTCAGGTAAGGTTGAAGGAAACAATTGAGGGTGCAATTTTGTTTCGGCCTCATGTTGTTGTGACTGTGGATTCCAAGGGGTTTTCTTTTCGTCTTCTAAAGCAGTTGCGAGGTAATATGAACTACCCTCTCAGTGCTGGCTTCTATGCTTGTTTGTTGCTTATGTGATGCAAATGTTGTAGGAAAATGGGGAAATGATTTTTGCAGCTAGATATGGTTGGCAAGAATCGAATGGTCCTCTGCATTTTCATTATGTGGCGCCCTCGTTTTGGGCGTGGAAAGGGGGAGAAGCAAGGCTCAAAGGCCTGGCTAATTTTGTTGATCACATCTTATGCATACTCCCTAATGAGGAAGCAGTTTGCAAGTTAAATGGATTAGATGCAACCTTTGTGGGCCATCCTGTTCTGGAAGACATTGTTGAATTTAATTCGGTATGGATTGATCTTTAAAGCTTGGAATGTAATCTGGCTTAGCTCTTAAATAGAGAACATATTTAATTACACATCTTTGAATTTCCTGTGAAAGTTTTAAGCACATAAAGGTTGTGTGTTTATTGTTCCAAAAATATGTCAGTTAAGAGAGCATTTTTGTGCATTCTTCTACCAGCTGCCCATGCTCTTTGAATCATTACGTAATGATTTGTTCTGGATATTTCTGATTAAAATTTACTTTTGTTGTTGACGCCCTAAGATTTATCATGTTTAGGGAAAGCAAGCCTCGCCGCATGACCTTAAGATAGAAGGGAATTCTGAAGATTTCCGAAGGAAATATGCAATATCTCCAGGTAATACACTGTGATGAATGGTCTAATATGCTGTATTTCAATAGTATTATTCTACTTTACATTGAACAATGCCTCTTGTTATTATGCTATTATGGTGTATATATAACAGTTAACTAATAGATATTGATCAATAATCAACATCATGATCAAGTTTTGTTCTTGGACATGCATATTCAATTTCTCCTTCTATAGGTGATTGAAAAATCATAATGCTTGAAATATCTTCTGAATTATTACGTGGGAGCTGCTCTCTAAATTTTGAAATTTAAGCCTGTTTTAACATCTCAGAAGTTGTGTCTTTAACAGGTGCTGCAGTCATTTCCTTGCTTCCTGGAAGCAGATTGCAAGAGGTCATTCGGATGCTTTCTATCTTTTCACACGCTTTTGATCAATTAAAGGACTCCATTCCTGAGTTAATTACAGTGATCCATGTGGCTTCTAATCAGCATGTGGAGAATTATATTGATGGAGTCATTCATAAGTGGCCTGTGCCTGCTATATTGATTCCTGGGGGACATCAGCACCTGAAATATGATGCCTTCAGTGTAAGCTCTTCTGCTCTTCTCATACAGAAAGCATTCATAGAGTTGAATCAGAAATGTATGACTTAGGAAGCATAAGGGATTGCAGCTGTTGGTGAAATCGACTGCTTGCATAGTTTCCTTGTCATATAACTACAGGATTGCCAGTTCTTAATTGATCTCACTGTCATGGGTGAAATAAGAAATGGAGAGGAGTCAATCTGGCAGAAATTGACCTAGATATTGGTGGGAGTATGCCAAGGAGTTGAATTAAATACTTTGTACAGTACCGACAGAGGGGGGGCACTGCCAGGAGACTTTGAGAAACTTGATTTTGGTTAATAGTGCCACATCTTATATACAGTTTTTTTTGTGTTTTTATTAGAATTTGACCCCAATTAGGATCTAAAAGAGGGTGTCTAATTTCTCTATTGGTGTCTTGCAGGCCAGCACGATTGCATTGTGTACTTCAGGAACAGTGGCGATGGAGTTGCAGCTTGCACGCTTACCATGTGTCGTTGCCTATCGAGCCCATATCCTAACTGAATGGTACATTCAATATAAAGCAAAGATACGTTACATTTCTCTACCCAACATTCTCACTGATTCAGCTATAATCCCTGAGGCTCTCTTTCAAGCATGTACACCTACAAATCTTGCCTCGTTGCTCATGTAAGATCTCATTACTCTATGGATAGTGATACTTATATTTTCCTAATGACTAGCTGGATCTATAAAATGGCAAAGCCTGTGTAACATGATCTTTTGTGAAGTTGGTTCTCAACTTTATTTGTAACTTCAGGATAATATGCATCATTTCAGGAAACTAATGCATAACAGGAGACTTCAAGAAGAACAGATTGTTGCTGCTGAAAATGTAATAAAACTTCTGTTTCCTTCAGAAAGAATTATAAACTTGGAAGAACAGATGGAATGGAAATTTCCAAATTTCACCCCAAGTATGATAGCATCATCCACTATCCTAAGTCATGTAAAATCATGAGGACTAACTCACCTAACATTGTTGTTGAAGTTTAAAGTGTCGAGCAAGTGGCTGAAGTCATGGAGTAGTACTTTTAAGCTGAATGTGCTATTTTGAATGTTAAACTTATGGGATAAATTTCCTTGTCATTCTTCACTCTGAAATATATAGTGTTTTTACTTGAATGTGGTGGTATATTGGTTCCATGTATACACATTAATTTCATATTTTCAAGACTGCAAATTCAGGCAACCTTAAACTATTTCTTTATTTTGGAGAATGCCTCGTGGGGTGTCTAAAGCAGGGGTGCAAACTTTAACTCGAACTGGATAGTACTTAGTTTTGGTTCTAGGCTGAGTTTATATATGCTTAAAACCTTTGTCTGGGGTGAGCTTATGCATGCTAAAAGCTGGCATTAATTAATTTTGTCAATATTACAATTATTCAATAATCAAACTTACATTCAAACCTATGATGGGTTTTGCTAGCATGATGGATCTTTCAAATTTGCTCCCTTTTCTTTTCTTGTATACTTTCAACACACATGACATATTGTATCATATCCAATGAAGATATTCAACTACCATGCATCTTCCATGAAGTCGTCTTGTGCCTTGCAAAGATGTACGACCAAATTGCTTACAAAGTTATACAGTAGACCAAAAGCTTCTCTGTCACACACGCCCTAGTTCTAAGCGAGGGATCATAGCTTCTTCCAAGCTTCAAATG
The DNA here is from genome assembly GCA_032356905.1 of Salix exigua. Lineage (NCBI taxonomy): Eukaryota > Viridiplantae > Streptophyta > Magnoliopsida > Malpighiales > Salicaceae > Salix > Salix exigua. The sequence goes on from CM063601.1 coordinate 10,353,873, forward strand.
ATATGGAACCACCCCTCAGGACCTACAAGTTTGTTTTCTTTTCTACTCCTTAAAACTCTTTTGTTTCTGTGTGGATACAGAGTTGCAATTCAGTAATTACACTACTTCTGTTCACATCATGTATAAAAAAAATTACGAGTTTTCTTACCTCTACACACGTGTTCTTGCATATACATATAAATATAAAACAACAAAATCCTAATTTGTTAGAACATATAGAAGGTTCACCGTAACAATGGATGGATTATCTATGATAGTTCTGTCCTAAAACCAGGATCTGAATGGTTCTTCTTACCGTATTGTAGCTCATTTCTGGGCCCCTATTTTCAAGTGGGGCATAAATATTGTGAATGCCTCTACAATAACACCTGAGCAGCTTTCCTGTCCTCGGCAATCAGGGGTGTCTTTCACAGGGGCAGCATAAATATATATTTACAATTATTGTTGGTTGCCTCTACCATTTCCCTGATCTATTCACGGCGCGTGTGTTTGATTTTTTTGGTTTAAAAAGGCCACAACGAGAATATTTAGATGTATTCATGATGGTTTGTCTCATTTGGAATCCGATTGCATTAGGGCATTTGCTAGACCAGGATACAGACTAGCAAGCATCTGATTTGAACATGAATGACTTTATAATGTAAAAGAGATGAACTTTGTTCCTTCTATATCGAAGAGATCTTCCTGGTTAAAAGGGAGAAACATTTGAACTTTTTGCTCCAAAAGTTATTGGTTTACCTATATACTGAAAGAAGCTCTAAAACTTTTTTTCTCATTGTCGGAGTTTTTATTTCCTTATCCTTCTATGGCCTAATTAAATGAAACTAATATTGAAATTATAGTACAACTATCAAATTAAAAGAAATAGGATTGAAATGTAAAAGACATAAAAAAAACATGTCTAATCCCAAATTTATGATAACTTTTATTTTAATCCAATAGTTTAGCCTAGCCTGGTTTTGTTGATTTTTTTTATTTACTTTTTTTAATTTAATATTTGATTGATTTATAAATAAAATAAAAAATGTATGCATCCAGGCATGGTCAATGGCCACACGTGCGTGGGCTTACCTCGTGCTTTTAGCCTTGTAGGCCATAAGACTTTTTTGTATATAATTCAAAATAAATCTCTATTTAATTTAATAATTACAATACTATTTTAAAAATATCTCATTTATGGCATACCTTTTAAACAAGATTAGAGTTTTATAGGTATATTTACAATTATATGTAGGCAATACAACTTTTTAATGAAAATAAAAAACTTACTTTAATTACCTTGATTTTTTATTAAAAAACGATTTAAAAAAACATATTTTAAAAAATATATAAATAAAAAAGAAGCGCTTCAATTTAGGAAATACATCTTTTTTCTACGTAAGTTTAAAATCTTTCAAACTCTTGCAAATATTTATTTTAATTATTATATAATAAATAAAAACTAAATTTAAAATGGCTACATGTCATCTTGAGCGTAAAATCTAAGTATTTGGGTAAACTTGTTTTTTATATAATAATAAAGAATAAAGGCATGTTTATTATGGTGTTTACTTTTGCTTTTTATCTGAAATTAATATTTTTTCAATTATTTATTAATAATTATGATGTTATGAGATAAAAATAATATATTTTCAATTTATAATACTAAATACACTTTACAAAGAAATTGAGGATCGAAATTGTTCATTTGCCAAACAAACCCTTGGTTCTGGATTTTTCTCCACCCATACCACACGACAGCACATACGCAAGAAAGAAAATAAACGATAACCGGCCGCTACTTTAGAAGGATCCTCGCTTGTCGACGCGTAAATTGCGCCGTCTCATATCCTATGCCACATCCTTATATATATATATATATATACACGAGCATATAAATACTTTCAGAGAGATCGTTTTTGCTTTTTGGTTTTCATCTGGCTATGAACGCTTACAACTAGTTACAACCCTGAAAGAGAAAACCCACCACCTAACACACACCAAGAGGTAAAGATTGAGTCTTCCAATAAATTCTCAATCTGGGTTTTGTTCAATACCTACTAATTGTCTCATTTTCCTTAAGAGTCACCAAGGTTTGATCAGCTTTGGAAATGATATTGAGCTCATTTTGACCGTGCTTCAACTTTCTTGCACGCCAGCCGTGGTTAAATTTTATTTGAAGTTTGTAGCTTTTTTTATGTGTTTCGTTTAGTAATTAGATCTTGTGGGGGCAGTCTTAATTGTTTTGAAGTTGGAGATTTTGATGTGGGCTTCTCTGATTTTTTTAATTAGAGTTTTCTGTGTTTTTGTGACTTTGTTGGTTTCTTACAGAAAATTCGAAATCTCAGATATTAGTTCCTGATTTTGTTTACGTTATTGCTTATACGCTTATTTGATTATTTAGCATTTGATAATCACGAGGTTCGAAGTTTCTGTCGAGGCAGTTATGTTATGAATTTTGCAACATGTTATCTTCTTTGTTATATGGTTACTGAATTTAGTTTAGGTCTGATAAAGGTTCTCAATGAACTTTTGGTTAAGAATTAATGTCGCTTATGGATGTTCGAGTTCAACTCGTAAACAAGGATGTTACTGTACGTGAAAAATTGTTGGCAATGCATAGTTAAGATGTTGTCTTACAACATTTTTTTCTGCAGCAAGACACCAGAATGGCCGAAATTATGTTTAAAGTAACAGTTTTATGGAGGGGGAACAAGTATATTGTGGAAATGAACGCTGATGCTTCTGTCAAGGGTCTAGGGAATGAACTTCAGAAGTTGACAGATATCAAGGCAGATACCATGAGACTCATTGTTCCGCAATTTTCCAACAAAAGCTCAAAGTTGCTGTTCCCCTTCTCTGATGAACACTCACAGCTAAGCTTGCAAGAAGCTTCCATTATGGAGGTATCATTTCCTACTCGCTTTGCTTCTCTTCTCTCCGTACACAAATATGACTAATTTTCCGTACACATGTTATTTTGTAAGTGCTTTTACTAAACTTTAAAAATGTCTGGATGTGAAAGAAACAGTGTAAATGTAGTTTGTACATCTGATGTTTAATGGATTTTACTTGTAATCTGATCCTATATAGCTTAGCTTTTCAGTCATGTATTTTTAAACAAATGGGTGTTAGTAGAATACTTGTATGATATATTATATTCGGGTGGTTCATGGCTGTTATCACTTTACTGCTGTTTTCCTGCTTGCTTTTGCTACAATTGTGCAGTGGAACATGCTAATCGGTCTTGTTATCTGAACAAAAATTTTGTGTGATTAATGTATTTTTATCGAGGACTGACCTGGTCAGCATTCTATTTGTTTTACAATTTCTTTTGTTAAAAAGGTCACAAGCAATGCAGTAAATTAAGTATAAGGTGGCAAATAAAGCTGTAGAGTGAATATTTAGTACTGATTTTTTCACATATTTGCTTAATAATGATTACTGTCTAAGCATATGCCAAAACTATTGTATCAAGTCTTCTAATTCCATAGATGCGTATTTCTTTTATTTCAGGGAAAGTTTATCAGAATGTTGGGAGTGTCTGAAGATGAAGTTAATAAAGTTCTACAAAATGCCAAGGTTGACCTGAGGATCGCTGGATTTGATGAAGAGGAAAAGAGAATGAGGCAGCGAGTGTCAGATAGACCTCGTGGTTTGCTTAAACTTCCTCAAGGACCTTATATCTTTTGTGATTTTCGCACACTTCAAATTCCTGGAGTTGAGGTGCTTTTGAATGTGCCAGTTACTTTTTGCTTTTAAATTAAAAGAAATGACTAGATTTCCAATTATGCATTATACATCATAGATAAAATAGAGTGAAAGAGGAGTGAATTGTGTCGCTTATACTGAATTTTGGCATCATAATATCCAATGTTATAGTATTTTAGCTTAAATTATCATGATTAAAATATGATCCAGTACTTTCTTAGAGATTCTCTATGAATTTCTCTAACAGCAAAGGTTTGTTATTGATTCTAGCTGCTAGGTGTTTGAACTTGTACACTAGAATAGCATATATGGAATGCACGAACATTACATTCTGAATCTGTCGATATTCCAAGACATGGTTTTATGGAAAAATAAACTATCATTGATTTCCCTTGTTTTTGCGTATCTTCAGCTGAACCCTCCTGCTTCAGAGGCTTTGAAAAGGATGCATATGCTTGCTGTGGATCCTGGGATTGCTGCTATAATGAACAAGGTATTGTTGGATGCATCTTTTCAAATTTAAAACCGTCACTAAACTAAACATCTTTTCAAATTTAACACCGTCACTAAACTAAACATTTCTAACAATTAACTTTTGAATGATCATTTTTAAAAGCATCGTTGGCGCGTAGGGATTATGACTGAGATGGCCCCAGTTGGTTATGTTGGTGTGAGTCCTAAATGCATTCTTGGCTTCAATAAGGTAACATCCTCCTCAAAGCGTATGAAAATTCATTTACTAGTGTCACTGTTTTACTTTTGTCATTTTGGTTTCTTCTTTCCCTGTTGACTTGTGTTGTGGCATTGCAGAATCATGGAGAGGAGATATCTCTCCGTCTTCGAACTGATGACCTCAAGGGTTTCAGGAAATATGAAAGCATCAAGAAAACTCTTCTGCATGAACTTGTAAGTTTTATAATCAAAATTTTCTTCCTCGAGTTTCTAGATTATTGTTATTGAATCTTTTTTATTCTTATTTTCATCTCAGGCTCACATGGTGTACTCAGAACATGATGCAAACTTTTATGCTTTGGATAAACAGGTACAAATGTGTATCCATATGCCTGTTTATGATTGTTGCATGATGAATGCATATAGTTGTCTAAAATTGGTGTATTTTTTGGCCAGCTGAACCAAGAAGCTGCTAGATTAGATTGGACTAAATCAAGGGGGCATACCTTGAGCGGAGACAATCATCAAGTCCAGTACAGCGAAGACTTCTATGTTTCAGACACTAGAAGCTCTTCTGTGAAGCTCGGGGGAAATGTGTCTAATCCACTGGCAAGTGCCCGTGCATCTTCTGTGGCTGCTGCTTATCACCGTTTAGCAGATGCCTCTTCCAACAGTTCGGGAGCCTCTAAAGTACATGAAGAACCTGACCCAGATGATTCAATTTTCAACATGGGTAAAGAACCTGATGCCAAGGGTCAGGTAGAAAAGGGAATGGCAGATATTGAAAATCCACATAAATCTCAGTGGAAACCTCATCATCAGCCTGATCCTGATGAACATCATTTTAATCAAAACAAGAATGAACCTGATCCTGATGATTCTCAAGGTAATCACCATGAGGCGATGAACATACTGAATGGTGGGATTTGCTCTGACAAAACCATTGTTGAACCTGATCCTGATGATTCTCAAGTTAATCACCATGTGGCAATGGACATCCTGGATGGTGGGACATTCCCTGACAAAACCAATGATGAGCCTGATCCTGATGATTCTCAAGGTAATCACCATGAGGTGATGGACATCCTGAATGGTGGGACATTCCCTGACAAGACCATTGATGAACCTGATCCTGATGATTCTCAAGGTAATCACCATGAGGTGATGGACATCCTGAATGGTGGGATTTGCCCTGAAAAAAACATTGATGAACCTGATCCTGACGATTCTCTAGTAACCGAAAGCATTGAAGACCAACTCCATCTAAAGAAAGCTTATAAAGAACCTGATCCTGATGAATCTGAAACAAATCAAGTTGTTCAGGCTGAGCCAGATCCTGATGATGATTTAGCAGCGTCACATGAAGTATCTAGGATGCAAATTGATGAACCAGATCCAGATGATGAAGAACTACGGAGAATCCAAGATCCTGTCACTGTTATCTGCAGCCGCCTACAGAAAGCTGCTGAGACACTGAGGGCTGAATTGAAGTCCACTGAAGCAACCGCTGCTTTGCAAACTCTTTTTAAGATAATTAGGTATGCTTGTCTGACTTGATTATTTATTTGGTTGTTCTCTTTAGCACAGTTAGGACCGTAGGTGTATTGCAGCACACTTTATTGGATTGGTTACATACCTGCACTGTAGTATAGGTACGAGTCAACTTGCATAATCATAGCACACTTTTGATTCTCTGATTTTCCATTTCCATCATAATTATTGTTGTAACATCTCATGTCATAATAAAGGCTGAAATCAGTTTTAACTTCTGGCAGGAATGTGATCGACCACCCAGATCAGTTGAAATTCAAAAGACTCAGAAAGGTTCGTTCACTGCTGCCTAAAATGTCTTTCCCGGTAATTTTTGGAATTTTGCTTTTGTTCCTTTGTCTAATCTCTTGATCACTACTGGCTGTACATTTCAGGCTAATCCCATAATCCAGAAAAATGTTGCCAGTCACCGAGGTTTGTTTCTTTCTTGCAATGTGTTTTAATTAAGGACTACATGGATGGACAGATATGTCGGAGAGGATCATCTTTGCAGACCATTACTTGCTTGCTTATCTGTTTCTCATGATTTACAGCTGCGGTGGAAATTGTTCATATGGTTGGATTTAGTGAGGAGGTTAGTTATGATGAAAGTGGGAAGGCTGATACTTATTTAGTGCTGAAGCGGAATGATCCAGGCTTGTTGTGGCTTGCCAAGTCGACCCTGGAAGCATGCTGCATGGCCTAGAAGTCAAATAAGTGAGGATCCGTGCTAGAAATGATACTGAATAAACCCCGATTGCTGGGTGGATCCCTGTATAAATTGTGTTGTGTATATCAAAACTACCTCCAGGATTGTACTGTGGACCTCTGCATTTCCAAGTGGCATAAATTGTGAATAAAGTTCCCGTGGCTAAAACTTAATGCTGGAACCATTTCATGGATCCAACTTTCAAAATTGACACACTTTTTTTGTTGTTTTTTTTTTAAAAAAATAGATAACGAAACCTCTCTTTTTTCTTATCAAAATTAAAGAATTTTAATATATTCTTTCAAACTGTTGGTCAAGAATTCACCAAGAGGCCATTTGGGGCGTGGTTCCAGAAACATTTCACTAAGTTTTGATTTAAAAAAAAATGTTTAAAATATCTTTTAATGTTTTTTAATTGATGCTAAAAATAATTTATTTAAAAAAAAAAAAAAACAGTTTTCATCGCGCTTCCAACCAGCACGACATTTTCAAACACTTGCACCTTTTAAATCAAGAATTCAGGTTTGGATTAATATAAGCATCACAAACTAAGCTAAATTAAATTGTAGTAAAATTAATATTTTGTAATCATTTTCATTAATAGCAATTGAAAATTAAAAATATATGTATAGATAGTTATATCATTTTTGTTCCTTTTCTCGTAGATGATATTCTATAAATAAAAAATAAAAAAAATAAAGTATTTCTTCAATGTTAAGAATATACACACCCGCCCGCACACGCTCATCCTTGCCACTAAATGGCAGAGCTATGGATGAGCTATTCACCAGCAATAAATTCCCATCACTGTAAGTTGATCAAGGGAAGGCTACGCCTTTCTTCAGCAGTGGAAAAAAAACGCTGCAAGAAGCCGCAGAGGTAACACAATTTTAGCACCCATACACCTTTTGTGTAAATGACAAACTCTACTCTTGAAATTAACACTTGTATAAACTTGTGAATAAACCAAGTAAAGCACACGCCAAATCCAAACCAAAAGTATAGTTTTCAGTTTGAATTTTAGTAAGTTGCACTATTGCAAGCTCACTTAATGATCATTTAGCTTCTAGTCGTTGCTGAACTTGCAGGCTCATTCATCAGGGAGGGCATTAGAAGTTCACGAATCCATTGAAACATCTCCACCATTAGGGTTCGGCAAATTGGTACCAAGGGAGCTTTCAGATATGTTCTGGGGATGACCAGCTCCAAACTGGAACTCTTGTGGAGGAACTTCTAGAGGACGAGTGAAAATAGAGGGAGCACCAACACCATTGAACGCGAGGACAGGAACTGGATCGTTAGCCTTTAGGAAGCCAAAGCTAAAAGATGGCGCGCCTACAGGAGGGAAAACTGGCAGGGCAGGGTTGCTATTATCATTTGACGCAACAAGCTTCTGCTCATACTCTTGCAACTGCTGGTACACAGCTAAAAGCCACAAACAAAAGTAACAGTCAGGCATGGGGCAATTATCTCCTGGGAAACAAAAAGGATCTCGGATAAAATGCATAGGCCAATTGGTCCAATACATCAAGGTCTCGGGACCAGGAAAAAAAAATTGTTTACAGCCTGAGAAAATTATTTGAGCTCACAATCAACTTTCATGTGATGATCTTTTACCACGAAAAGGGGGAATGAGACATGGTAGAAGTAATACAAAATTGCATAACATGTGGTGGCACTTTCTGTAGACTTGAATAAATACTGCAGTTCTAAACTCAGTAGCAGGATTCTTGATTGCTTTAACAAATAGAAATGCAGAATCAAAATTTGAACGATATAACATAAACCACAAAAGCAATTGTTTGCCCTATAAATGTGCTAGCAAATTAGCATCAAGGTGAACATACCTTGAGTTAGATCAACAGATGGTCTCCGCTCTTTCACCCACTGGTAACATTGAGCAAGTCTCCATCCTCTGGACTTCATTAAGTAAGCCATTACAATAGCTGGAGACCTATCAGAAGAACAAGGTTATAGAATTTCCATAAACAGCCAGTAAAATACATTGCTGAACCCCAAAACACATGTCAAGAACTAACAATGGCCCCAAGATGTGATGTGAAATAGCACAGGGTGAAGTCCCAATAGACACAGGTTACTATTCCCAAACAAAAACAAAAGTTAAGATAACCATTAAAATTGGCAGAAGCACTTAACCTATTTTTCCCTGACATGCAATGGACAAGAACACGAGCCTTGTCCCTCTCACATTGCTCTGCAAAAAAAACAAGCATGATGTTATTTTACACTATCTGATATGGAAAAATAAAGGATTGCAGTCTGTAACAAATCCTGATGAAGCCTGTCCAAAATGCAATTTATCAAATCTAACAACCAACCTATTGATTGATTATCACTTAATGGTCAACCACAAGCCAATTATTCAGAAAAAGAAATACTTCCATATGTTAATTCTCCATTCAGAAGAAATATGATTTCAGGCGTCAGGGCTACAATTTCATCAACACATCATGGTTACTGTTCATTTTATTGGAACACAACACATCATGGCTCATCTTATTGGAACACAACACAGAAGATTTTTGTCCTCTAATCAAGTACCTATACAACATCACCATCCAATTTATCAATCAAATCAACAACCAACCTATTGATTGATTATCACTTAATGGTTGACCACAAGCCAATTATTCAGAAAAAGAAATACTTCCATATGTGAATTCTCCAATTAGAAGAAATATGATTTCAGGCGTCAGGGCTTCAATTTCATCAACACATCATGGTTACTGCTCATCTTATTGGAACACAAAACAGAAGATTTTCGTCCTCTAATCAAGTACCTATACAACATCACATCACCATAGAAGACGCCCCCCCCCCCACCACCACCACCACCACCACACACACACACTCTTTATCCTCTGAGGTGATAAAACAATAGACACTGGCCCTCATAAAAATTGGTGCATTCTGAACAAACCCTACCATGATCCATGATACCATAAATTGAACTAATGAGATAATTGATCGCTTAAATTAAGAAATCAAAGAAAACTTGATATAGCATTTAGAGACACTGATGTTTATGCAAGGTTGAAAGCAGAGGATCAATACGAGCTCAAAATAATTTCACAACCATATGTAAATAGAGGCAGAGGCACGTAGCACAAGCCTTTCAATGCATTCAACAGTGTAATTTCTCAACAGCACAACCAAAAAAGAGCAGTTTCCAGTTCCTTTGTGGTCAAGTCAAACACTTGATGAAATAGTGAAAGTAACACATACCTATTGATAATTCATCAAATCTGACTCACCTAAAAACTGAATGGCATCATCAAATTGTAATATTTTGTCATCTTGGAGACAGTGATAAGTGAATGAATTCTTGTAGAGATTTTGACAAGCAGGAACTGTCTGCATAAACACAAAACATAAGAATACATCAGGTCTCTACTAAGTTGCTGCTGGTGAAATAAAAAACAGGCATGCATGAAATTAAAGGGTCAATTAACTGAAACCAACGAAATAAAAGACACTGTGACCTTACAAATTTGTTCATTTCCCACCTAAAAAGATTATTTAATTGGATGCAGAGCAAATAACTCCATCAGTTTAATTTCCATTAAAGCTATACTCTCTTCTTTTCTTCTTAAACTCCACACTAAGTACTATCTAAGAAGTGATGTTATGCAACCTTCAGTGCTTTTATGAGAAACGAGCACTAAAAAATCCCAATCAAACCCTAAACCATGAGAATTTAGAAACGTAACTGAACCACTTTTCTGCAAAAAAACACAAAACCTCAATCAATTTGTTCTCGATATTCAGTGCAAAGAAAAAATGAAAATTATTGTTTACATTGAGCACACGAGTAATTCCTTGGGTTTTGAGGAGCTCGGATCGAGAGGCGTTGTCATAGCTCCCTAAGAAAAGGAAGTCAGGGAGGATCTGAGAAGGAAAAGCGCTGAGGTGAACAGAGGGAGACTTATCGGCGGTAGATTCAGGCATACGGTGGCCGCAAATCCCGCAAACCTCACCCTCTTCGTATTTGTGGTAGTGGCCGCATACCCCGCACGGGTTTTCTCTCTCCCTCTTCCTCATCATCATCTGATCCAATACGTAATATTATTTATTAAATCTCCAAAAAAGATGAGATTTATGATTATGATGATGATAGGTGTTTATTTAATGGAATCGATGGAAGAGTTATTGGTATGGGTCTGGGCGGGCGGGCGGGCGTGATTGAGAATGAGACTGCGTGCGCGTGCGCGTGTGAGAGAGAAGGGGGGGGGGGAGTTACTGTTTGTTTTAAATTGGAAAATGAGAGAGTATTTATACGGAGGAGGGTAGGCTGTTAGGCTGTTTTTTTTCTGGTTATTTTCTTGCTACCTGCAAGTTGCTAGGGACAGGCAGGGAGTCGGGAGAAAAACAGAAGGAGGTGTCATCGGTAACGTAAGGAAGCCAAATCGGGTACGATTATGTTAAAGAGAATTAAAAAAAAGAAAAAAAAAAGGAAAAACAGCATGTTCAACGAGCTATGCAGTTGAATTTTTTGTTTAATATGAAAGATGTAATATTTTTATTATATATATATATATATAAAAAATAAAAACTATGAGTTGTTTGGATAAGGCCCAAGACAGCCCTCTTGGTTGCCATGGGCCTAGCCCAGGTGACTAGACGCATGCCTGGTCTCTCAGCCTAGCACAGTGACCTCTACGTCTTTTTTCCAGGAAAAATATTGTTTTATTATTATCAATAACTGTATTTTCATTATGAGTAATAAAGTTGTTTTTTAAAGTATTTTTTATTAAAATTAAATTAAAATAATATTTTTTTAAAAGCGTTTTCTAATCATTTATCTACGAGCATATATGAGCATGATAAAAATAAATATACTTATCTACACAGTCATGACACTCCATTGGATTTGGGATAAGAATGATGGGGGCTTTTGAGGATGGCTCTGCGGCGATGAACAGTACAGCCGTGTAGTCCAAGTCCCTTATTCCTTTACGGTCACATGGGCTCTCTATGTCACGTGACCTTTTTATCTTTTCTATCGTTGACTGGTCAAGCTAGCGGTGGGCCTACGACATCATCATCAAATATTTACTTCCCAAATCCGTTACGCTATTGGATTCGAATTGCAACTACGTCACCTTTTCGAACATAAAAGTTTGTTTGGTCCCACAGCTTTGCAGGCAAACTACACTTCTTTCTTTCCAGGGGAATTTTTAAAAAATATTTTAAAAAATAAATAAATTAATTATTTATATATTTTTAAATTATTTTGACGTGATATTTGAAATAATTTTTAAATAATAAAAATATTATTTTAATATATTTTTTGAATAAAAAATATTTTTCAAAACAATTTCAATTATATTTTCAAACAATCTTTAGAGCTCAATGATTAAAAAGTCATGATTTCTCAACCATAAAACTACTTTTAGCTCATTTTAAATCAAAACATCTTAGTTCTGTTTCATATGTAAAAAAAAATAGAGTATTTTTTCAATTAAAACTATATTAAAATAAAAAATAATTTTAGTAGAATAATTTATTGAGTAAAACGTAAAAGCAATCGGAAAAATATTAAAAAATATAACAATTTGTATTAAAAATAAAAATCAATTGTACCTTTAATCAAAAGCCTAGTTTTTTTACCATGAAAAAATTGTATTTTTAATCAAAAAAAAACTATCAACATGTTTTTAATGCTAGCCATTGTTTTTAATGAAAATAACTTATTACATGAAAACAATTTTTAAATAAAACAAATAATAAATCAATAATATTTATGCACCTATATGAAAAGAAAAATGAGAATGAAAAATTTGGAGAGAAAAAAATAACAAGAATAATTAAGAAAAAATATGATATTCTTATTCATTAATGTTGAGAAAGTTATTTTAAGAATTTTGTACCCATAAAACAATGGATAATTGAATAAAAGGCAGCACAATTATAATAAAGTTATGAGATAAGATAGGAAAATGTATCTTTTCAATCTAAACTATGCTTCCTTGTTAATACATTTATTTATTGTTTAAAAAAATGTTTTTTTTAATCAAAAGCATCATTTTTAAAATAAGAACTTGTCATGATCTCAAAAAAAAACTTTTAAATAATCGAGAATTAAATAATGATCTAAAATAAAACTATTAACACTCCCATAAAAACCCATAACATTCTTTAAGAGTTATCTGAGACTGAAAATTAATTTAAATATATTTTTAATATTTTATTTCACTAATAAATAAATGGTAAAATACTATAGAAAGAAAGTTAAGAGTCTCAGCCAAAAATATTGGACACGACGCTGGTGTAATATCTCCAAAAATGAACCAACTTTTTGGACATAAACTCATTCCTGTTGTATAAAAATAATACATTAAATAGAACATGTTTGTTTGTTTGTTTGTTTGTATTATAACAAATACGGTATTCTATATAAAAAAAATTAAATAATTTCATTTGTGGCGAATATTTTTCACCTCCATGCAACTTTTTAATGTATATATGAAAATATAGATAAAGCTGCTTTTAAAAATGTTTTTAGTTCAGAATTACATCAAAATGATGTTTTTTTTTTCAAATTATTTTTGACACCATCATATGAAAATAATCTAAAAACACTCAAAACAATTAACTTAAAGCAAAAAATAAAAATAAAAAGTTTTCAATTTTTTTCAGAGATATTATTGAAACACAATGTCAAACATCCTCGTAGAACATTACAGTTCCAACGGTACTCCCACAACTTCCCTTGGGATATCAAATCAAGTCAATTTTAAAATTCATGAAACCTCTCTTTCTAGTAAATTGTTTCTTATTATTTATCTCATCAATATACTCTCTACTCAAAATTCCTTAATTAATCTGTCAATAATTAAACTAATTCTTTCCCTTTCATTGTCTTGTGAAAATAAAATTTCATTTCATTTTAGATGTGTACGTATTTTTTTTTTTCATATTCTCTTCTCACCATTAATAGATCTATCAAATTCATATGGCTTATCTCAAACCACTTCAATCTATTGATTCACTTGTTACATCTTTTTATCAAAATAAATTAAATTCTTAATGGAATGACCTCTTTCCTTTTCAATTCCTCACCTTTTACACATTTAAATTATTTAATAAGTATATTTATTCACAATCCTCTTAATAATATGAATATTCTCCCCTCCAAATTCAAACAAATATTGTGGTCGTATGGTACCCGATCAATTTAAGGCATCCATTCATGTTTTATTATTATTAAGTCTCTATCTCATTAATTTCTATTCTAATTACTTTCAGAATTATTCATATCATAATCAAATAAACATGGCATCCCACATAAATATAGATAAAAAAATATTTAATATCCCAACATAAGTTGTTTATCTAATTATATTTAATGATTTTTATTAAGATTAATTTGTAATACAAATTGACATACATAAAATTTATTGAATAAAAGTAAATATTATGCAATGCTATTTATATTATTCAGACAACTTACAATTTTTCAGACAACTTACAAATTTGCAACTTTTTTTACTTTGTCTTTCAATCCAACCCTTGTTTCTAAAATAATATATGTAATTGAGTTCGAATTTGAGCTACTAGGAGCTTAATTGTGCAAAATAAAAGCACAAAAATCAAATTGAAATTGTTTTAAGAATACACAAATGAAATGTGAATGGATATACAATAATGCATAGGGAAAATTACTACAGAAAACTCTTTTAAGTTTTTGCTATAATAGGAGTGATCTTGTAAAATTCAACAATTTATTTTGAAAACTAGTACGAAAATGTAAATTTGAATAATTTAATTTTGGAGTAATTATAAAACCTCTTTTTTTAGCTTTATCTAAATTTTACTTTTTCTCCATATTTTTATATAAATTTTATTTTTTTATCTTTTAGTTTATACGTTCAATAACAGTTTACATCCTAAACAATGTATTTTATTTAGTTTTTTATTTATTTTTGAAGGTGTGGGGAAAAACAAAATTATAGAAGGATTTTATTATAACTTTAGTTTTCAATTTATTACTAAAGAAACTAAAAAGGATCGGACATTGACTGTAGATTATTGTTGCTCAAGACTCATTACTAAAGAAACTAAAAGGGATTGGACATTGACCGTAGATTACTATTGCTCAAGACTCATTGTCATTGTTCATTGACAATAAGTCTCGGTGCATCGCGGGTGTTGATCCTCTTTGTTTTTTTTTCTATTTTAAACAGTGTATTAACAAAATTAGCCCCCGAAAAGATAAAAAAACACCGCCTTTTTCAGGGACTGAACGGTCATTGACCGTTTTTGGTCCGGCGGGACCGGTCCAACCACCCGGTCCATTCAATATTTTATATTTCATTTAAAGTGAAAATAACCATTTTAACCCCACAAAACGACAGAATCACGTTCTGCCGTTGAGGGGCTCCCCCGTAAATTAATCCTTTTTTTAATTTTTTCCGCCGATTTATTGCAGGCGCGTCGCCGGACATTTTCAATGTTCACGCGTTGTTCAGGCGGCGCATGCGGCATATTCCGGCGTCCAAAAATACCCAAACGGCGTCTAAAATGATTTTAATAGATGTTCTCTTCCCGACGATACGACGCGTGTAATCCCAAGGTGGTCGTAGACGGTGTAATGGTCGTTTGAAAATTTTCACCCCTAATCTCTCTCCTGCCTGCGCAAGCTGACGTCAAAGCAGCTGTTTTTTTCTCAATTTTCACTTCAGTCCTTACACTTTGAATTGTCGTTTTTTGGTTTTGTTATTATATAGGTTTTGATTTCTTTCAATTTCGTCCTTTAATTGAAATTAAGTATATATTGTAGTTTCATTTCGATCCTCAGACTTTGAATTTCGGAAATTGGTCTGGAATCCATATTTTTTAAAGTCTCAAAGTTTTGATTTATTTCAATGTTATCCTTCCATGCAAATTAAGTATAAATTAAAGTTTCATTTTGGTCCTAATTCTTTTAATTTTTGGTTTTCTTTCAAATTATTTAATTTCATTAGTATCCATGCTTGGATTTATTTCAATTTTGTCCTTCAAATTATATTTATTATATATGTTTGTTCTTAATTTTATCAATTATACTTTTAATTCTGTTATTTTTTTATATATTTCTATACATATTTATATATACATGCTATTAGTTCCTATTTTCAAATTTTATTCATTTCTAATGTTATTAAGTTTTTTATTTAATGTTCAAATTTTGTTGTGTGCTGTTAATCATTTAAAAATTGATAATTATTATGATTTATCTTTTTTCCCCTTCAAGTCACTTAATTTGATATAATTATTGATAAGACATTCAAAATAATGATAATGATTATTATTATTGATATTATTTTTTTTACAATAAATATGGTCTCACCAGTTCTTATTATTTCCAGTGTTATTAATTTTTTTTTATACATTTTAACTTGAGTTAATGTATATATATACTTTTAATATAATAATATGAGTAATAAATCTTATAAAATAAAAAAATTATGGAGTTTTTTTTACAATAAATATGGTCTCACCAGTTCTTATTATTTTCACTGTTATTAATTTTTTTATACATTTTAATTTGCGTTGATTATCATTTTATATATATATATATACAACCTTGATTTTTTAGAAGAAAAAAAAATATTATCATTGTTCTGAAGTAATTTTAATATAATAACATGAGTCATAAATCTTATAATTTGTTTTTTTGACAATAATTATGATCTCACCAATTTTTATGATTTCCATTGTTATTAAGTTTTTTTAATATATTTATATTTTAATTTTTATTATCGCCTTAAAATATATATATAGAGAGGGAAAAATGACCTCGGATTTTTTTTCTTAAAAAAAATAATATCAATATTCTTAAATACATTTAATATAATATTATGATTAATAAATCTTAAAAAAAATTGTTTTTGAATTTAAATTTGAAACTCTTTTGTTTAAGTTTATTTCTTAAAAATAAATTTACAATATTTTCATTTTTAATATTTTAAATCTAATATTACTGGGTAAAAAATTAAACTAAAAAAAAAGAACAAATTTACTTAGGTTATCTACAATTAAAAAATATGTGAGTCATTTCCTGTTTCGATTGCACTATTCCTTTTAGACAGTAAATAAGTCAATTGAGCACGTAAAAATTTAGTTTATTTCTTTAAAAAATTACAATATCTTTGTTTTTAACGTGTCAAATCTAATATTACTGGGGGAAAAATGCAACTAAAAAAAGATTGACAAATTTACCTTGGTTTTCTGCAATTAAAAAATATATGAACCACTTCCCATTTCGATTACACTATTCATTTTAGGTAGGGGAAAAATTTATATGTTATATATTTTATCTATTATAGTATTAATAATTAAATCTTTCAACAACTAATTACAACATTTAAAAAATCAATTAGTTTTCTAAATAGAAAAAATCCTAACGCAATGCGCGGGCAAGCATACTTTAATCTATAGCAATTTCAGTTATTAAACATTAAAATAACTAATTATAGCACACAAAAAAATATGGGTTTATTTCTGGAAACAAATATTATAATATTTTTATTTATAATGTGTCAGATCTAATATTAGTGAGGAAAAAATACAGCTCATAAAAAAAATTACCTATGTTATCTACAATTACAAAATATACGAATCACTTTCCATTTTAATTATACATATTTTATCAATTATAATTTAACTAATTAAATATTAAAATAACAAAATACAATACATATAAAAACAATCAATTTTCTACATAGATAAAAAAAAAACCCAGCACATCGCACGGCCATGCAGCTCGTTTTTTCCTAAAGGAAGGCAACCGGGGGTTAGGCGTTTCACGTGGATCGAGCTAGGCCCAATAGCCTGTGCTCTTTTTGGTGAGAGGAGAGGCAGTATTTGGTTCATGATGTGTATTTTGGATTTGTTTGTATTGTATTTAAAAAATGTTTTTTTAAAAAATCAAGTTTTTTATTTTTATTTTAAATTTAATGTTTTTGGTATTTTTAGATTATTTTATATTCTGATGTAAAAAATAATTAAAAAAATATTTTAAAACATTTCTAAAATTTGGCTTTGTTTGTATTGTATTTAAAAAACGTTTTTTAAAAAGCCATTTTTTTTGTTAAGTTTAAATTTTTTAGTATTTTTAGATTATTTTCATGTACAGATATAAAAAATAATTAAAAACTATTATTTTAAAACATTTCTAAACAAAAAAAACATTTTAATAAACAAACACAACCAGACTCCCGACATTTGCATTCTTTCTAAAAATCACCCATGTTGACCTCGCAACCTTCAGCATTCTATACAGCCATAATTGTGATCAGGTTTTTTCTGAAAGAAAACAAATTGTTTTGATATAAAAATACTCGTCCAGGTTGATCAAGTGACTCGCGGATTGACCCATCAACCAGTGTCTTCTTCACCCATTTTCTGCTCTGAATGATAAGGTCACATTTCAAGTTGCTATTAAGAAGAAATCACTATTTCACATATGAATTACAAAGACTAGTAAATTTTTCTACAATTTCATATTCACTATGAGTACATTGATTTGAAACCTTCTGTCAGAGGAACTACTTTTGCTGACACCTTGGATTGCAACTTCAATACGGCTTCACGTATGTCCTGAAATTAGCAGAATCCATTTAGGACAGTTTCAGTTACTGATGAACCATCTGACATGATAATTCAGAGAGATAGGCACAGGAAAGGAAAATGATGAAAAAACAAGTGTCCCTATATGTAGCATTCTTTCAGAAGGGGGATAGTTTTGGGTGATTCAAGAAATCTTTGCACCTGGAACTGAACAGCCATCATCAATTAAATTCTGATTAATCACTTGTGTTTTTTGGGCATGGATTTTTTTTTCCAAATATAGAGCATCTAGCCTGAGTTGAGTTGTAACCTATCTATCAATTTAATAAATTTTGTTAAGATTTCTCATAAAAGAGACCTGCAATTCTAAGTGCAAGGATAGCACAATTCCCATCATCTTGATTTTTCTTTCTTTCTTTTTTAATGCATTTTGATCTATATATTTATCTCAGTCATACGCAAAGTGTCCCACTAGGTTACTGGGTTAAAGGTAACAAAAAAACATCATATGGCTTGGTTCATTTCAATTATCACCTCTACACTGTAGCGGGAGGAGAAATGAGTCAACAAGATTGCTTTACTCCGGATCCATTTGGCATTTTCAATAATCTGCAGTGTTAACAGAATTCTGTCTCAGAATTGCAATAATAAATGGGAAACATTCTGTATCGGTCACTGACCAAAGATAATCCAAGGTGACTGTAAAATCATGATGGGAGAATCAACATTATCGTACCTCAAACAAATGGGTATGACCACGCTGTCGTGCATGCTCAGTGGTAAAATTTTCATCCAGGAAAGTTGCCTGAAAGACATTAGCTTTAAGACTTCAACTGATTCTGGATAGCAAAAACTAATTTGGATTCTGAAATTGTTGAAGAAAAATAAGAGCATAAACAGCAGTAATAACTCCAGCTCCTTGAATAGATGCCATGATTTCAGAATGATCATTGGAAAATAAATATTTACGATGATAAAGTTGGCTATTCCATGTTCATAGGAAACCATACATCTTGCATATTAAGAATAACCAGAAAATGATTCTACAAGGTAAGAGATACTTCAATCTATACCTCAGTTATTAGAACTTTGGCCCTCAATGCATCTGCATTGCGTGGATCAAGCATGTACTCTGCTGTGGTATCTCCAGTAAAGGCCACCTCAGGGGACAATATCATGTCTGTAATCTAATTAAAAATGCAAGCTAAAATGAGCATTCAGTAACTAAAATTTTCTACCAAGACTGTTGCAGAAATTGCAAACCTGAACACCAGACTTCTTCAATTTCTCTATTTGTTTTCCTTTGAGATGAATGTATTGCTTCTTCAATTTTTTCCTCACCGAATAGATTACATAACCCTGGATAAAACCAAGTGATTTCTTACACTTAAGAGAAAAACAGTCTCAAGATTTCAAACATCAAATCCAAACAATAATCTAAATCCGGGTATCGAACCTAGCTAGCATCAGTTTTGGCATTATACTGAACTCATAGCACATGGTCTTTAGATCAAGATTTCTGCTACTTCCTTGAAACAATTCTCTACAAAAACTGGTGCATCTTTTGTGGTACGATCACTTGTGAGTCATAATTATATTTCTTTTCTTGTAGCTTTTAGACTTTTTTGACGAAGAATATAAAAAAGGAGGAGAACAAAAATGATGAAACACACCTGACTGGGTATAACATGTTGAGTTCTGAATGGTCGGACCACAACATCATTCCGTAATTCATATGTTTCACCTGAACTTGAACATGAACTTGTGAGTTGTGTTCAGCATAAACACTAACAGATTGTATACTTAGACAAATCTAGCAAGCTAAAGGGGCATACCCACATCCAATGCAACCAAATCAAAATTAAGCTCTACTTGCCCCATTGCCCTGTGAATGTCAAATAGTTTCTCAACATCCTCTTTGATACAAGGAGGGACAAATATTGTTGGAGGTTTTAAGCTGTACAATCCACGACTAGCCACGTACATTGGCAGCCCACCCTGTGACAGTACATGTGAAATAAGCTCATGACAACATGCAAGGCCAAAAGTGAAAGTCTAAAATATTATAAAACAGTAAACAATGACAATCATAGCAATACAAATGTTTAAGTGTCAAAACATTATGGTTTTTGCAACATTATAAAGTTTATCAATCTAGATAGTAACTAAAAATCTCCTTCAGTTGTTATTACTGAAAAACGAATTCAGCGTAACTTTCTTCCAGATTCTACTCCAACCTAACATCCAGTTTCAAATCAATAATAACAAACTTGCCAGATCATGGATTCAGCACATGTGCTGATAATTTCA
Organism: Salix exigua; assembly: GCA_032356905.1. Classification (NCBI taxonomy): domain Eukaryota; kingdom Viridiplantae; phylum Streptophyta; class Magnoliopsida; order Malpighiales; family Salicaceae; genus Salix; species Salix exigua. The sequence goes on from CM063601.1 coordinate 10,374,358, forward strand.
CACGACACCACACACACACACACAACTTAAACCTTGGCATTATAAGAGCCATTAACCAAAAAAACTCTAGTGATTAGCTTAATGTCACCATATCACAGAAATCCATATTCAATTCTGACAAAGACCAAGCATAACCCACAAGGTCTGAGAAAATAAAAGCGTTAACCTCAGCCAATTAGGGAAAGAAGAGAACATGTTTTTCACAGAAACTAAACTAGGCATGCCGAAAATATGAGTGGTAGAAAAAAACTAACAATGTGATCAAGATGGGCATGAGTGATGAAGACAAAATTCTGATGAATAGCTCTGGTGGGGCACCTCCCAATATCAAAAGCACACTTAAACTCAGGTATAATTATACAAGTCTCTTGGCCTCCAATGGACAGGCCCTCAATCGCATACCCTCCGAGTTCAATTCCTTTACGGATAACAGCAGCACGGGCCTTTCTGTAGTCTTCTTCTTCCTCAATAGCAAGCCCAATTCCTGACAAAAAGCTGGAGGCTTTGACGATGAAGGGATTGCTTTCAATTTTGGGATGGAAGAAATGAAAATTACGGGTTGTTAATGTCGCAGGTTTTCCTTTTCCATGGAAAACATTGGGGAGCTGCTGAAAAGGGAAAAGTGATGGGGTTTTAGGATTGGGAGGTGATGAGAATAAAGGGAGAGAGATTTGCATTTTGAGGACAAGAAGACCGCATAAAGAAAGAAAGGGTTTTAGAGAGGCTTTGGATAAGCGGTCAGTTCAGACTTCAAACTTCACACTTCAGACTCGTGTTGCTGCCTTCCAAACACCAGTCCTCGCTTTGTGGAGATCACGTTTTCACACTATACACTTTTTTATTTTTATATTATTTTTGTTTTTGTATATTTTTATTATTAAACCTAACTTAACAAATTAATAACACTATAAGCTTTTTATTTTTATTTATTTATTTATTTGTATAGTTTATTATCAAACCTAACTTAACAAATTAATATCGAAACCTTGTAACTTAACTCTTTGTTTAACTTAAATTTCAAATCGTGAAAATTAACCCAGACTAAATTAATCAATTTCATAAATCAAAATGCAATCTTAATAATTTATAAAAAAATAGTTTGGTTTTTATCAAGTCTGCGATGAGATTTGAGAACCCTTCCAAATATTTATGTCAATTGTTCACATCCATCTATTAAGCTGAAAGACTTTTTAATTTGTTTATAATATGCTGATATTAAAAATATTTTTTTTAAATAAAATATTTTTATATATTTCTAAAACAATATGTTTTAAATCAATCACTACTATAATATCAAATCCTAAATTCCAATCATGACATTCCTTCTAGTCATTGAACTTAAATAAGACGGATAATCAGATGAAAAAAGACTCGGATTATATACAATCAATTTATTAGTATGGAATGTGCCGCTCAATGAAAATAATGAAATAACACCAAAATCACAGCACACCTATGGATCCTCAATGTTACAGCACAATTTGTGCATTTCTGTGGGGAAAGCGCCCCGAGCTTTACATGAACATTATACAAATGGTGTACACCTGCTTTGATTTCCTCGTATGCAGCTCCGTGGATCTTGAGAGTGCAAACATAAATGAGTTTGGCTAGAGTGGCCCAGAAGCTGCTTGATAACCTAGGACTCTCCGAACGCCACATCGCCACAAACTGTAATTTTTGATCTTGAGAAGATAATCTCAGCATTCTGAACGGTGAAACCATGAATGATGGGCAAGGGGAAACCTTTTGCTAGATGTGTATTTGCATTTGGGACGAAAACAGTTTGTATAAGTGTCCACATGAGTGGCTGCAATGGGAGAAGAATATTGAGCATTTTACCAAAAAGACAAGAAAAAATATTTTTCTTTAAAGAAAAGGCCTTTCAGAACAAACTACCTGAATAAGATACATCCGAAGATTGCCAATGTTGCTCCACTTTAATGACATGGAAAAGTCATTCAATTTCACGCTGCCAACAAGGTTGTTGACTGCAATTCCAACTGAACCGGATCCACGAATCACCTGAGTGAACATGAAGCAAAAGGGCAACGCTAACCATTAAAAGGATAGTGAGATCTTCCCTCAAATATTACAGGAAATAAGAATGGTTAATTGTCATGAATAGCTTTTAAGTGGCACAAATTTGGAGTTTGGAAAGGGTACGATGTAGATGCTTCTAAGGAAAACAAAGGCACTGAAAACGAAGTATGATCAGAATTGATGTGATAGAGACAGAAAGATTTGCTAATTCACAAATTAATGCACAGTGCTATTGAGCCAATGTGTAACCAGCACTTTCTATGCTTCCAGCAAGTGATGCAACGACAGCTGTAAGAATTTCTCAAGATCAGAAACAAGATTGAAGTGAAGGCACCGGTATCATACTATCTGCTATAGTTTTTATCCAAACATAACAGAACACAATCTACGAATACAAACAAGTATATTAAAAAAGTACATCATGTTTCAAACTTGGGCAGTGGTGAAACACAAAGTCATAGTTTATGCATGTAGAAAACTTCTGGTAGAAGTAGTAATGCTATTCTATCACCCTCCACAATGATTACTTGAGACAATGTGCAAGGATTTGATATTGTTTCCCACAGGCCACCACCGTCAAATGTGGCAGATTAATTGCTATACCAACGAATCATAATTCTTGATTAAAAAAAAAAAGAATAAGGTCCGGCACAAATATAAAGCAAACAGTGATTAAGATTGTAGAACGTCTCTATATCTCCATCAAACCAACTTACCAGTGAAATGCATGCCACTGGTATTGCTTGGTCTGCTTCCAATACATCAATTATCAAGTCTGCATAAACTGTCGCATCGAGATTGTGTTCAGAAATCTTTAAGATAGGAGGAGATGACAAAGTGAGATTCATATTCATGTCATCATTTGGGTATTTCTTGTACAGTTGAGGAACAATAAATCTCCATCCGGCGGTGTTTAGAAGAGACTGATCTGGTATTTTATCCACAATCCATTGCATAAATTTTGCCTGGCCAAAGAAAGATAAAATCTAAGTCAGGCAATTAAAGGAGATGGTTGTGTACCACACTAATCACATATCTTCACCAAAATTCCAACTCATTTCTTCCATGACCACCACAAGTTTAGAAAGCTTATGTCTATCAAATATGAGTTAATTGGATTCAGTACAGATGAAAGTGGGATCATCTACTCCAATATGACGAGATAGGTTATATGACACTCAATTACCCTCTTCATGAATTTTACCTAAATGTCATCAAATACAACAGGTTTAGCTAGTAACACTGACTTGAGAAGAAGCAGAAGCAAATGAGAATTCCAATGGTCAGTTTCAACATGCTTTTGTCTCTACAGCATTAACATAGGACTCAGAACACAGCAGATAAAATAAAATAGATTCAAAACTTACATCATAATACAAGGCTGAAGCAGAATTGAAAACAGCCTCATCCAGAGAAATTCCGAGCATTTTAGATGGTTCAGTGCACAAAACTGAAGGCAGTGTATTTTTATAGTAATACATGGGGATTGGAACCTTTTTCCTTGCTGTGAACAGCCCGTTGATGTCAAACCCAACAGAAGAATTACTCAGTGAAGGGTTGTCGACAAAAGTTACATTTATTGAAGCATCATCATCTACAGGAATTTCTTTTGGAAGAGATTGCAGAAACAAATCAAGTTTTAAAATCCCTTCTCCAAGATTCTTGGTAATAGCATTTTCCACTGCAGACCCTATTTGCTCTTCAAATGCATCTATCATCCTGACATATGAGGAACAAAAGGTACTTTAGACTACATGAGATATAACACTTTGATCTTAAAGATCATCACAGGTAACTTCATGGAGACTGGGTTTCTCCTGTTCTATACCCTGAACTAATGGGGGGTTGAGGAACCAAAGAATAGGGCTTTGGCCTCGTAAAGGTCAGGGACTAGACAAGAAGAGCTGACATAGTTATTACCTTCTGCTCAAGTTTGCTAATCGGTAGATTTTGTGGGGGAAAAAAGGATGGCCAGGAGCAAAAATTGAGTGTGTTATTTATCTCAAAATATTAGCTGATCTTTGGAATGTACTGGAAGAAGCAAAACATCAGATCTAGCAATAGGTTATTGGACAAAGATAATAGTTAAATGCTGGCCTATAGTATGCAAAGCGAAAAAATCTCAGTCAAGTGTTAACAGAATATGGAAGCAACAAATTAGATTTGAGATAGCATGGTGCTTCTCAACCAAATGGGAGTTTCCCGTAAAGAAGTGCCTACCCTTGATAGACCCAAGATGCTCCTCCATCCAATTTTATAGATAGATCTTTAACATAACAACCGCAGTCCATAAGGGAGAGCTTCAGAGTTCCTTCCTGGTTCTTCAGGCCTAATGTAAGCCCCACTTCCATGCCTTCAACCTTACCCAGAAGTAGCACTGGTCAATTTCTGTATGTTATCTAAGCAACAAAATATGAGCAGACAAACACAGAGGAAGCAGACAATTATCCAACTTACATATAAAAACATTACACCTTTTAACATCCATGTACACCTCAAGTTATATAAACATTTAAAGAAAAAAAGAAGAGAAAGTTTAGGAACAATCATGATTTCAAACATATTAGCCTTGTCAAAATATCTCAACACACTAGCCTCACTGCCCAAGTATTGGTGTACGACATAATCAAACTCGAATTGAATTTAACGCCGAAAACGCTATTCAGGATTAAGCCCCGCTTCAACACATTAAACAAATGGCACTCAACTAAACTTTGCCCTCCCTAAGCGTATACCTTTCCCAGGTCCTATGAAGTCAAATGAATTAAGAAAAACGACACGATAACTACCGACCACATTTGTACAAGAACACTCAACGAGAACCTCTTAAAATAATTCCAATTCATAATCTAATTGCATTCCTTCCATGAGCAATTATTGCAACTCAGTCAACACAACATAGCAACTAAAGGCCACCCCTAAACACAACCGCATGGCATAAAACAAAACCCACTTCAATGATCTCGAGAAAATCATCAAGTTTGCCCATTAACAGCTTAAACCTCCCTATAAGCCAAAAAAAAAACGAAGCGAAAACCACATCCCAAAACCAATAAATACTTCTCTAATAAGAAAAGAAACTTGTACCTGAACAGAAGCATGGCCTTTATCAGAAATCTCCACAGGAAAAATCCAAGTATTATATTCATAAGACCAATCCATACTCAAATTACAAGTAGTCCCAGAAGCAATAATTGCAAGGCCAGTATCACCAGGCTTGACATAAGAATTCAATACTTGGAGTTGGTAGATGGTGATGTTGGAAAGTAGCATACGGACATTACCCAAGAAAGGGAATTTAGCAGTTTTAGTAATGTTGGGAAGTTTGAGAGGGATGATTGAAGAGATAGCTTGTGTTACGAGCAAATTCTTGAGGAAATCAAGGCCTTGTTGGGATATGACTATTGTAGTGAAGGCTTCTTGTTCTTGTTGGATTTGTGAGGAGGGAATTAGCAAGAGACAAGTTATTAGAAGAAAGAGGGGAAGGGTTTGTGCCATTTTTGGGCTCCTGATTTCTTCTCTCTTCTTGTCCTTTGTGTTGTGTGGTGAATGAAGGAAAAGTAATTATTGAATGGAGGATAGCAAGAGTATGGTAGTGGCAATGAGGTGTCGCCGTCGTGTCGTAGGCAACGTGGCATGCTATGTGAAAGTTTTGTTTGAAATAGGTGGATATTGATTTAAAAAATAATTTAAAAAATAATTACTATATTAAAATAATTTATAACCATAAAAATAAATTAATTTAAAATAAATTTCCTTTCCAAAAATATTTTTAAAGCACGCGTTCTTTACAATAAAAATATATTTTAAAAAAACTACTTAGATAATTCTATGTGTTTATATCAAAAATAAATCTTTAAAAATAAAAAATATTATTTAATCTATCTTCAAATAATATCACTTTTAAAATCAGAAAACTACCTCTAAAATTTCTTTCATTGCATGATGTCACAAATGCCTATGTAATTCGTTTTATTTAGTTTATAAGTTGTTTGTTAGTATAGTAGTTGTTAATTTTTATTTTCTTTTATTTAAAAATATATTAAAATAATATTTTTTTTAAAAAAATTATTTTTAATATAACATGTTAGAAATAAAAAAAAAAACAATCTTAAAAAATCTAAAACACCAACTTGCTCAACACACTCATGATTTTGAAGCCAATTGGCCTTTGAGATTACGATTATATTCTTAGCCATGAATTATATTTCCTCAGGCCACACGCAAGAGGTAGTCAAAATGAGCACGGAGCAACCCATCGTCGTTTTGCTGACTGTAGCTGTCAGACCGCACTTCTATCATGGTGTTTGTGATGGGTATTAATGATAAATAAATAAATATTGTTCATTGAGTAAACTCACTCAATATGAAATAAATTGTCTTATATATATATATATATATAGTTTCGCTAATTATTTCAACAATTCTTCTGAAATTACCACTTTATAATCGTTTTATTTACAATATGAAATGAATTTTGATCAAATAGTTTTCAACTAACAATACCTTGCACTTATAGTACCATATTGTAAATTTTCTTATTATTGTGCTTATCATATGTTTGGTTTTATGATAATTTTTTATTTATGAATTAAAAATATTATTAAAGAAAAGTTATAATTTTAGTCTTAATTAAAATTTTACTAGATAATTGAAGCTAAGAGTCTTGCATAATCACGATTTATATTGATTAATTAAACACTATTAAAATTATGAGGTGAAACATAGTGTTAACCACATTACTGAAAAAAATCTTTGAAGATTGTTTTTGTTGTTCTATATGTTTTTAATTGTTTTTAAATAAAACACATCTAGATATATTTTAAATTAAGAAATATTTTTTAAAAGTATTATATGACACATTACTAAACACATAAATTGGACATACTAGTCTTTCAATTATTTACTTTTCTCTCTCTTCTCTCTCAAACTCAATAAAAAAATTAAAAACACTTTTTTCCCCAAAAAAATCTCATGAAGTATAAGATGCATGCTTGACATGAAATTCTAAATGTTAAGATGGGAAATAAGTGTCATGGAAATCTGGCATTATAATGAAAGAGAATTAAAATGCAAGGGGATACACACGCACACACACACTAATTATATTGCTCTCGCGTCACTGCGGGCATGTTTGCGTATATAATCTAACATATTTAAATCCACAATGATAAACTTATATTATATAATCATCAAAAAGTTATAGAGCAAGAAGTAACTAGGACTAAATTTTAAGTTAAACTTTGTTGCGTCAACACAAATCACTTCTTCAAAAATCTACAAAACATTACAAAAGAACACTAGTGAAACTACTTGCCAGTCATTGCAAAAACATAGAGATGCCGAGGTGAACAGCAAAGCCAAAACCTCTCTCCAAATTGAGACATTTCATCCCCTTGCAACAATAATTGTTGGAGGCCTAAATAATAACAGGTGGACGGGGTGGGAGGAAACACTTAGCTAGTAAAACAAAGACAAGTCATCGTATGAATCATGTGCATGAATATGAATACAACAAACAATTAACACAACAAAAATACAAAAGAACAAACATTAGGCATAAAACCAGCATAACTAAAATCAATCAAACAGATAAGAAAATGACAAATTCACATGAAAAAGTTTCAACCTGCAAATCAATCAATAACAATACACCCAAAAATAATAAAGCATGCATGCAATAGAGAAAAATCACTTTATAATGTCATAGCAAAATCAAACAATGTAATTATGTTTTCTCAAATTATATGACATTTCATGCCTTATAAACTTCAACTTGTAAATTTATAACTATGATTTTGACAAGTTTAAGAAAATAATGAATGCAGGGATGGAACAATGAAGCATGCATGCAACAGAGAAAATGAAAACAAACATAAAAAAACTAGAACTTTGGTAACAAAAACTATAAAAAACTATCATAACATAATATTAACAACAATGACAACCTTAACAACAACAACATTAACCTTAACAATAACAACACGAATAAAAACCATAAAACAACAAGCAATCACAAAAAAAAACCTAACATAACCTCAACAACAACAATAGCACAGTAGAACACAAAGTAGATAAATTATGTATAATATCATTGATTAATTATATATGATAACAACAACAACAACGCAAATAAATAAAAACCATAACATAACCCTAACAACCACCACCACCTTAACAATAGCAGGAACAACACAAATAAAAACAATAAAACAACAAGCAATCATAAAAAAAAGACATAAAATAACCTTCAAAATAGCAGTAGTAACCTTAACAACAACAACAACAACGCAAACAATCAAATGAAACCTTTATAACCACAGTGCACAATAAGCAGACCCCAACCTAGAAAAACTAACACACAAAAAATAAGAACATATTATAAAACAAAGCAACTAAAATGACTATAATAAAGAGTAAGATTGAAATGCAAGAAAAGAAAACAAAAAACAGAAGGCAACAGACAAACCATCAAAAAGACAAAACAATGCAGCACGCTAATACCAAAAAAATAAGATCAATTAGCTCAAACCACCCCACTAACTACCAATAGAAAAGAAGTTAAAACAGCAGCATGCTCCCCTCAAAAAAATACATGAAAAAAAAAAGTGAAGTGACACGACAAAAACCTGCCAACTAAAAAAACCAAACCAGAACATCATATTAAGTTTCTTTGAAATCGAGAGGAGCCCAACTTTGAACTAGAATGGATGATTCGAAATCAATATGGACAGAGGAAAACCATACCAACCAGAACAAAAAGCTCGAAGAGAAAGCAGAAACAAAGCAATAAAAAAATAGACACCCGAACACAAGAAAATCATAGGAAAACAACCAAAATTCCAACCAAATACAAAGTAATCAAATCCATAGTTGTTAAATCCGTTTTGTTCAGTTCATAAAACCGGAATAAAACGGTGTCATTTTCGTCCCAGTTTTAATTCCAATCCATTTCGGAAATTCTGGTCCAATTCCGGTCCGAACGCCCCGGTTCCATTCTGGATTCATTTTGACGATGCAAATTTTACTCTTTCAAATCTTTTGAAATTTCATCTTTTGAAATTTCAAAAGTTGCAGCCTCCCCCTAGGCCATAGGCCATAGGCCATGCCAGGCCATCTCTGCCTCCCCCTATATATATATATATATATATATATCTTAATAGGGATGGCCTGACTTAATATATTTATATTAATGATGTAGAAGATGTTTGATTTATATTTTTTTTATTTTAGAACATTTTACTTTCATAATATTTTAGAATTTTAGAGATGTTTCTAATTTTGAGATTATGTTTGTTTGACTTTGTGTTTGTATTGTATAATTTAAAGTTAATTTATCTTGAATTTTAATTATACTTATTAAATTAATATTTTATTTTTTAATATATATATATATATATATATATAATTAATTATATATGAACAGTACGATACCGAAACGGCACGCCTGAACGGTCCAAAACCGGAACGTTCCGTTCCAATCGAAAAACCGGAACGACGACCGGAACGGTATTGACAACTTTGATCAAATCAGCACACAACCGAACACACCACTAACCAACCACAACTCAATCAAACTAATTGTCCAACACCTAGCACACCAAAATAACAAACTCAACCAATTCCAACTCAATCAAACCAATTGCCTAGCACCCAGCATACTGAAATGATAAAAACCGAGAAAGCATCACAACCCAACCAAACCAATTACCTAGTACACAGTATACACAAATCATAGAACTGATAAAGCAAAAGCAAAACAATAGGAAATAAACAGAACCCATAAACCAAACACTAAGCATCCAAATTAACATACCCAGACCTAGCATACCCTATCAAATGCATAACCTAACCACATGGCCAATTAACCTAGACCAAATCACATCAATCAAACTTACACCCAACACATGACAATGGCTATAAACATAACTTCGCCACACCAACCAAACCACCCAAGTCAGGTGAGAAAGCCCTGCTTGACATTAGACCGAACCCACAACAAGCCAACACCTCCTATCTTATGCCTTGTTGCTTGAATTGGTTCCAACAAAAGAAAAAAAAACCTGTCTCTCACTGTTTGAACTAGTTTCAAAAACAAAAGCCAAGAACCCAAAATAGAAGACAAACAAAATAGAATAAAAAATCAAAAATACCCCGATCCAACAACACACAATCTTGTGATCATTAAGGGAAAAGCCGTCAGTGCATTGTTGAAGTCCATAGTGAAACACCTCAAAAACTACAGTGCGTCAAACAAAAAAATAACCACGTGTTTTATTTTTTAGTATGTGTGTGTGGGGGGGGGGGGGGGGGTGGTGGGGTGGGGTGGGGGTGGTGGGTTATTTTAACTAGTTTTGTTAGCTTTTATAATTGAATGATCATCATTTCATTTTTGAAGAAATTGGGCAAAGTCAAGCTATTCATTCCTTAAAAAAGCCTTTGGACAAAACAATAACTTATGTGATTTTTTTATTAAATTATAATGATGATATTTATGAATTTATTTTGTATTCTTTTTATTGTTGACACTCTTATAAAGTTTTTTGTACTTTAATTTACTTGAAATTTTAATCTAGAATAGAATTATGTTAAAAGACTCTTAGTAAGATTTTAATTTTTTAAAACTCATTGATCATGAAATCAAGAGATTTTAGTAGAAAATAATTAAAAGCAAATTATAAAATTGACTCTAATTGATTTAAAGTTGAATAATAAAATTAAAAATATAAAAAATAACTGATTAAGTATAATTAAATTCTTGGATTATAAGAATTAAGTAACTTAATGGAATAAATAAATAAATAAATCATGAAGGCTATTATTAAATAAATATTTATTAAAAAAAGTGAACTAAGGATAGAAAAATGAAGTTAATTGGGTTAATCTATAATCTAATAATGAGACTGAGATAATCTAAATAAATATAATAATAAATGTTTTAAAAAAACATTAATTAAAAAAACGTGAAAAAAAGCACAAAGTGTGTTTTGTTAAGAGTAATTGTCAATGGGATTTTAGTTTGTGAAGATTTTTATTTTTCAAACCAGCTATTAACAGCCAGAAAGAAAAGAAGAGAAAATAATTGGCTTTGCCAGGCAGACGCGGCCTCCACCAAGGAGAAGGAGAAGAAGAAGAAGAGAACGATGGCTCTGCAGACTGGGGTCTCTACCTCCAAAGTTATCATTCTTGTCGGTGCAGGTCTCTCTCTCCCATCCCTCCTTTGCCTTCTCTGATCATAAAAGATTCAACTTTACTCTGGCTTTAATGCTTTTCCGCTGCTTCACGATTATTGACCCAATAAACAATTCAAACATCTTTCAACCAGCAATTTCACCCTTATTTTTTCTCTTTAAAAATATAAAATTTTATGTAAATTGAATTGATAAGGTTTTATTTTTTCTGTTTCTTGTGTGGTTGCAAAAGATTATGAATTATTTCTTCTATGGAATTGTAAACTTATTTGATTTGAGCTTATCAAACTGTTTTCTTGTTCGTATGTATGCTGTTACAGTCTTGTCTCTGTTTTTTTGTGTTAGGTTTGACTAGTTCGATCATTTTGAAAAATGGACGATTGCCTGAACTCATTGGGCAGCTTCAAGAATTACTCAAGGGTGTTGACGAAGTTGAGATCGCTCCTTACAAATACGACACTGCTCTTCTTGCTGCTCAGGTTCTGCAATTTTTTTATGTTATTATTTATTTATAAGAAATGGGTACTCGAAGAAGAGCATAACACAAAGGAAGAAAAAAAGAACTTCTTGTTTTGATACATGAAGCGAAAAACACATTTAAGCATATTTCAGTGCATCTAAAAAGATTCAGAGTTGGACTGTAAATAATGGACCCTGATGCAATGTCTGTTTAAATAGATGCAAATTTACATGTGCGATTTTGGATTATCAGTTGAAAAGAACTTATTTCTTCCTTAGTTTAGGGCAGCTAGTTTTGAGAACTTGGGTGAAGTCATCTAACGGAGGACATCCTAGTGCCCCGAACTTTTATTCCAAGAATTGAATTAAAGGGGACTTTCTTCCTAGAATCAGAATATGGAAAGTAAAGTCTTCATAAATGTAGGGTAATTGAAGTGCATTCGAGGTGTGATAGACTGATTCCCATGCAAGCTGTCATGCGTGTGAGTTTTGGGAAGGTTTCTGAATCTTCTTAGGAGCACTGGTATCTAAAAGAGGGGATATTAGCGTGTGGAACGGAAACTGGTTATATCTCTAAGGGAGTCAGGGTATTTGACAATTGTTAGCAATCTATCGTATATCTATTTGGATTGGCGGTATTTTTTTATGCATTCTCATGTGTCTCTGTAGATTCGTCAATTGGCACAAGAGATTAAGGAGTTGAGCTTATCCAGTCCTGTAACCATCTATAATGGAAATTCTGTTTCTAATGGTAAGTACACCAAATTGTTTTTAAGATCTTAAAAGTAATTTCCATACTTTTCTTGAAGAGTAATAGATTCTTAGTAGTCTACTGTTTGCTATGTCCTTCATTTTTATGTTCTTATTGTGTTTTGAGTTGAAATTTATCTCTCCTTGATCTACTATTGGTACTTATATGCTGATAGATAACCAAGCTTCCAATGGGCTTGAAGTTAATTAAAAGTGCATCAAAATTTCTAAATTTTTGTCCATCTCTAACCAGTCAGTGTGCAAAACTCTGGGTTAACGTTTCAGGAATCTGATGAGCATGCATTGCTTTTATTCGAAGGTTTAATCACTTGACTTTACCATGAGATGCAATGTATTTACTTATTTTGAAGGACATGTGTGGATCAACTATATGCAGAAAAACCAAGCGGCTTGCTAATAGGACATTTCTTTTTTCCTTGATCAGTCCCCTCTCTCCCCTGAAGGAAAGGGAAAGGAAGAGAAAGGGATAAATGCTATCCATAAGTCTTATTTGGAATGACTTAAGAAATAATCAGCCGATTTTAAATTTTTACTGCAATTATTTCAGATTAGATCACGACATAAGTTAATCCACTTGAGATATCCAAGTCAATCATGAGAAAGCTTTCAGATTGTTTCTTGAATGAAGCCTAAACAAGGACTAGATTACTTGTAAGGTCAAATTATTATAGAATTTCCTCTAAACATTTTCTTTCCCTGATGTCAAAAGGCATTCAGGTTCAGTTACTGTGTTTGCATTTTTTGTGAGTGCATAGTTCTCTTAGATATTTTGGCAACATCTTGCAATATTTCTATTTTTGATGTCTAGATGGAAGAGTAGAATATGCAATGATGCTCATAAATTTTCTTGTGTGCACAGGGAATTTTTCTTCTTACCTAGTGCCAGCTGCTGCACTTGGAGCAATGGGATATTGTTACATTTGGTGGAAGGCAAGATTCTTAATGCTTAAAGTGAAAACAATTTCTTATCCCAAATGACAATGGTATTGCATCTGTTAGCATATTGTCCTCTTTCTGATCAATGGGTGGATGCATCATCTGTTTCCTTTGTGGTGCAGGGCTGGTCATTCTCAGATGTAATGTTCGTAACAAAGCAAAATATGGCAAATGCTGTTGCATCCGTGTCAAAACAATTGGAGAATGTATCTGAAACACTGGCTGTAAGTAGGGTGACTTGTTCTTTCCGATTAGTCTTATGTCTTAGATAGCAACTCTATGTGTTGGATTCTTTGCAGTATTCTTAATTCTCTTTGACTGTCAACATGTGCAGTCAACAAAAAGACATCTGTCTAAAAGGCTGGGAAATTTGGACTGGAAGATTGAGGAGCAGATTGAAACTGTTAGCATAATGGCTATAAGGTGGCTATAGGGGGGGCTATAGGGTGGCTATAGGGTGGCTATAGGGTGGTGGCTATAGGCTTGGTTAGTTGTGATGCTTTTCTCTATATATATTGTTAACATGTAAATGAAAGAGATAACAAAATAAAGTTTCATTAAGATTTTCTACTTTGTCATGGTATCAGAGTTGGGTAAATCTTCTTCTAGGTCTTGAATTTTTGGCTTAATTTTTCGGTTCTTGGTAGTCTTGGTTTCCTGTCACTGGATAGCTGCTGTCAATGGACAACAACTATCTATCTTCTGGTTTTTCTTTTGGTCTCAACAGTCTCTCGGCATAGTCTTGGTTTTTGGGCTGTATTTTTAGAAACAAGGCTCTCGGTATCTTCTGGGTTTTTTTTTTCTTTTGGTCTCAACAGCCCCTCGGCATAGTCTTGGTTTCTGGACTGTATTTTTAGAAACAAGGCTCTTGGTATCTTCTGGTTTTTCTTTTGGTCTCAACAGCCCCTTGGCATAGTCTTGGTTTCTGGGTTGTATTTTTAGATTCAAGGCTCTCGGCATCTTAAGGTTTAAATCTGGTTCTTCTAGTCCAGATCTCGGCATCATCCTTTGTCTCTGTCAATCCTCGGCAGATTAGCCCTCTACTTCTGTCAATTCTTGGCAGATTTTTCAAGCTCTCGGCAGATTTTTTCAACTCCTCTATTTCTGTCAATTCTTAGCAGAATGCTGATGATTCTGTTTTTTTTTGTCAGAACTCTTGGCTATACAAAGCAACTCTCAGCAGAATGTTGATATCTTCACCAAGGCGCTCACTCGTCATCGACATTGTGTTTACCAAATCCTTGCCTGGCCCACGCCATCGGTTTCTTGTTAGCAAATTGATGCTTTGTTCTCACCCGGCATCAATTTGAGGGGGGATGTTAGCATAATGGCTATAAGGTGGCTATATGGGTGGCTATAGGGTGGCGGCTATAGGGTGCTATAGGGTGGCGGCTATAGGGTGCTATAGGGTGGTGGCTATAGGCTTGGTTAGTTGGGCCACTTTTCCCTATATATATTGTTAACATGTAAATAAAAGGAGGAACAAAATAAAGTTTCATTAAGATTTTCTACTTTGTCGAAACATCTAAGCTCATTGCCAATGATGTACGTTCATTGTTCTCCTCTTACAATTGATAGATATTAATCATCTGTTTCTCTTTCTTTTCCTTTTCTTCCATGCCTAGGGCATAAGGTATGTTTGGCTATGTACAAGCCAAGCTAAGGTAATGAACACTTGCCAAATCCAGCTCAGCTTGTGAAAATATGTACACCAGTAGGAACATCAGCTTGAACTTGATTGAGCTACCTAGTGAACCTGATTCTGAACAGAAAGGCAACTTGATTTAGATCAGAAAAGAGAAGGGAAAAGCAGAACAGTACAGAAGAGGGGCATTTAAGTCAATTCAGAAAATGAAAAATGATGTGCAGAACATGTTAGATTTGAGAATGAGGTGAAACCAAAGGTTACAACTTGCGACAGCTTGATTTTTTAGAACAAGGGTGGGATTTGGGAACCATGTAATATATAAGCGGCCATTAATAGGTTTCCCTATTTTATTTCTTTTTTGTGTAGCTTAAATAGTTCACCTCTCTCTATTCTTTGCCTGTCGTCAATTTGGATTTTAATTTATACTGTGCATCTGATTCTGTTTCTTATGAATTCCACACCCGCATCTGCACACAAATGAATATGCTCAGAGTAGATATTATTTGAGCAATAAATCAACTCATATCAAGATAAACATGTATTTCAGCTATGGTTGTACTTGCATGCAGGTAGATGAGATGAAATCAAACCTTTCCCAAATTGGATATGATGTTGAATCAATCCATGAAATGATATCTGGGCTGGTGAGTTGCAATGCTTGTTATAGCCTAAAATTTATTTCTGATTGAAGGATGCCTTTGTTGATTCCTGATATCCCAAGACTCTGAACAGGAAGGGAAGCTCGAACTTCTAGAAAGCAAACAGGATGCAACAAACTCTGGTCTATGGTATCTATGTCAATTTACTGGAGGCCTTAAAGACGGGCTTGGCACTAAAGCTTATCAGGTCTGGTAACCACATGCTGCAATTTTACCTCCTTTCTAATTCTAATAATCTTAGGTTATGGACGTTTTGCCAAGTCCCTCTCCACCCCCCCTCAAAGCCAGTAAGGCCCCCCCACCCCCACCCCAAAAAAAAACATCTCTTGCCAACCACCTAGATAATGCACAAGTTGTGACCCTGCTCTAATCTATGGACTGATTCTGGTCTTACCTTCTCAGATTTTGTATTTAGTTACTAATTGAACTATTTTACCATGGAATTCTGGTAGGATGTTGGTGCTAAGCTAGCAAATCATTCAGCTATGGCATATGAAGAAAGGCGTCCAAAGGTATGTTAAGTGACTTTGTTAATTGTATTCATAATTCCATTTTCCATGACATGGTCGAACGTATCGTTTCAGGGTCTTCAATTTATTGCTGAAACTAAAGAGTCGGATATGGTCGAGAAACCAGTAGAAAATGAAAAGAAAAATGATCTTGATACCTTCTCTAGTGAAAAAGCAGCAAGAACTTTGAAAATACACAGGTCATATCCAGGTGGGTTTTCTTTGACCCGAGACATCTTGGGTTCTGGCATATAAAACTTTTGTTATCTTCTGGATATAATTGATTTTTTAAGCAGGCATCCTTTCTATGGATTCCATAAGGTGCATGGTTCTTAAGATTGACCTGTTCGATTCTGCATTCTAGATCTGGGTTGGTCAACTGTATTCTTCCTTTCCTTCCCAGGAAAGCATAAAATAATTGTATTTTTCTTTTGTAACATCATGTCAATGCAATACGTTTAGAAATAAAGCACAAGCATTTTGTGTGCTGTTTGTCAAACCCCGGCATTTAGTACTTTTGGACCAAAAAGGTTATAAATAGAAAGTCTTACAATGTTTTAAGTTTTTTTTCTGTTATACCCAATTCGACCAGCCAATCATTTTGTTATAGAAAAAAAAATAGAAAGTCATAAAATGTCTTGCGGAGCTTTTTTATCCATGTAGAAAATTGATTGTTTTTATATGTATTGTATTTTATTATTTTAATATTTAGTTAGCATAATTATATTTAAGTATAAATAGAGTGATTATCTTTGTATTTTATTTGATTGATGGTAAACATGAAAAAAAAAAAATACAACGAATATTTGCTTAACCCCTTATATATATTTATTATGAAACTCAACATGTTTTGAACAACAATAGGAGATTATCAGCTATTTGACTCGAGCTTCACTGCTAGTCGGATGTTTTTTTTATATAAAAAACTCAATATGTAAGATCTTACGATGTATTTTACAGCAACCCGATATGCTCAATGACTTTGTTTTCTAAAAACTAAACTATTCATCTAATCAGATAATAATAGAAATAAACAATGCAGATAAAATTAATTGAACAAAATAAAAAAAATACTTTTCATTTTTAAAAATAATCTTTATTTATACATATTAAACAATCATTGTTTGAAAAGCTAAATAAAAGAACCAGGAGAGAAGGGATATTAATCTAGATATAAGTTTAAAATTTATATTTATGTATATATTTACATATTGCGTGTGTTAAAAAAGCTATAAAAAAACAAGTAGAAGAAAGATGAGAGGGTCATGTGCACAAGCCCTTATTTAAAAAAAAAAAAAAAAACAATATTGATAGGTTGAATGATATGTCAGACCTTTGACCTGAAAGCATCATACATGACATAAACATAAAATTCAATCCTTAACAAATCAAACACTAAAAGATAAAATTAAAAAAAAATCAACCACACAAAAGATCTAAAAGAAAAAAGAAATAGTAATTAAAAGAATGAGGGTGAACATCAAAGTATAAAAAGATAAAAGTAGAGCGCAACTACAAATGTTTTTTTTTTATTTATATAATCGGGGTGTCCGGGCCAGCTTGCGCACACCACAACTAATCCCCGAATCCACTGAACATCCTGCAAGTCCAATGAGCATGTAAGACACCACGAGGATGACAGACGTGCCTAGCAAGACTTGAACCTGGATGAGAGGAATAGGAGAAACCCTTCTTGACTACCGGGTCAAGACCCTGCTAGCGCAACTACAAATATTTTATTAGAGGGTTAGATCTACAAGAGAAATAACTTTTTTTAAAAAAATAAAGATCAAATTAAAAAATAAATAATACACCATAAACTTGAATTCAATGATAAAAATGTAAAGCAGCAAAAAGTTCACAGAAAAACCAAGAAAAAAATAAAAATAATAAGGACTGCAATGAAAAAAATATACGTGACAAATTAAAGTTGAACTAAATTAAACACACAGATTTTTTTACAAAAGATCCAAGAACAAACATTATAAATAATAAATAAGAATTGAAGTGAAATTAGCTGCAACAAATATAATCAACCTGTAATTTTGAGGAGAGGAGAGAGAAGAAGAAAATAAATAAAAGGTTTATCAATGAAAAACCACTTCACCATTGCCGACACTTCAAAATGTTTTATATATATATCTTTTTAAAATATTATTTTTGACAAAAAAAATTAGAAGATAATTTTTTATTTGTTTCTCATAAATATTTTATAAAAAAACAGCTAAATATTTTATTTGAGAAAAATATTTTCATAGTTTTTGTAAAATATTTTACGAATAATAATCATATCAAACCTTCTTGTACATTGACCAGCCCATCAACATGGGTCTGAGTTGGGTGATTTGGGCCTCCAAGTTGAACCGACATAAAAATGGTGTATAAATCAGAAAGTTTAGGTCAGCAGAAAGCTAAGAAAGAATCCACTGATTGATTTTCTTTTTCCATCTCTCAGCTTCGTCTCTCCTCTTTCACCTCAGCACCACAGCCCAGGTATTGATCGTCTATTCCCCCCACCCCTTCAACTTTATTCAACTGAAGCTCAAGCGATTTTAGTGTTTTTTTTTTGCTGTTCATTTCCCATTACTATCACGCTATTGAATTTAGATTTTTGTTCTTGATTTCCAGTTTTTCAAATCTGATTTTATTATTTTCCCGACCTGCCCTTGATTCTCGTTTTCGATGGCCGTATAGTTTTCTTCATTTCATTCCTGTTCAGATTCTGTTTTTTAATGGTTTAGGGAAAAAAATCATTTTAAAAATAAAGTAAGATTTAGGTTTTCGATTCATATTTTTGGAGGTTTTCGATTCATATTTTTTGGCCAATTATTAGGTAACTGATTGAGTATTTGTTAATGGTGTGTGGGAAACAGAATCCGAAATCATGCCAAAGAACAAGGGAAAGGGAGGAAAGAATAGGAAGAGAGGAAAGAACGAAGCTGATGACGAGAAACGTGAGCTTATTTTTAAGGAAGATGGGCAGGAGTATGCCCAAGTTCTTCGCATGCTCGGAAATGGTCGTTGTGAAGCCATGTGTATCGATGGGACCAAGCGTCTTTGCCATATTCGAGGGAAGATGCACAAGAAGGTCTGGATTGCTGCCGGCGATATAATTCTCGTTGGCCTCCGCGACTATCAGGATGACAAGGCAGATGTTATATTGAAGTACATGCCCGATGAAGCCAGGCTTCTGAAGGCCTATGGCGAGCTTCCTGAGAATACACGTCTCAATGAAGGTATTGCTGGAGGTCTTGATGAGGAAGATGATGGTGCTGGTGATGATTATATTGAGTTTGAGGACGAAGATATTGACAAGATCTAGTTTTGTCTTCTTTATTATTCTTAGTGTTAAGTGACAGTGATTGCTGATAATGAAATGCCATGACGAGAAATGTGCATTATAAACTTGAATTTGAGGTGTTAAACTCGTTATAATTCTCATGTAATGCCTACTTGTATCACTTTTAATATTTCTCATGTATCCTCTTATCTTGTGCTGTTTGTGCCGATGCTTTTCTGAACCCCAGTGCTTCATATTGTGTTTGGCCAATGTTTCTTCCATGGCTTTTGTATGGAGGGTGAGGAATGCTGCCCTGCTTTTCATTTCGTGTTTGAATGATGGGTGCGAAATGTAATTGTGTAATTAGGTTGCTTGCCAGTTTTTTCTTCGGATTATGGGATAGGATGGGGAACTTCACTAACAAACAAGGTAAACTTTTTAGGGTTCTGATTGTATTTACTCTTCCAGGCTTCGATTTGTTGGCAGTGCTTCTGATATGTTATTTATCCCCAAGGGGACTAGAAAGGAGAGCATGTTTTGGGAATCATTAATATTTGATGACATGAACGTTCTGTAGACAGCAATTTGGTTTCCAAATTACCATGTCACACCTTTTCTTTGGCTCGTCCAAATTTAGAATACCTTTTCTTTGGTCTTGATTTCTAGTAAAATCTTGGTTATGTTAGGTTTTTATTAAGGTTATATATCCTAACTCAGAACTTGAAACCTGTTGTGATTATTGTAAGTTTTTTGTTAACTGCTTGGAATACATGTGCGTTGCTGATGCCAATGGAGACCATATTTGACTTTCTTTGGTTTCCTAGGGATAGAATGAACATCCATGTTCTGAGTTCTCACATATCTAGACCTACCGATTCGATTATTTCTTGGTGTATCGTCATCTGGATTGAACCATGTTAAGTTATCACCTCTACAGTCAGTGAAATCATTTGAAGCCATAAATCCTTCCGAAATGAATTGCAACTAGTATGACACAATATTCCCCTACACACGAGAAATTCGCTGAAGATTATGACACAAGCTACAAGCTACATCGGTTAGGATGAAGCACTGCATTTCATATCTTTTCTGCCACTTGATGGTGGTTTCGGGTTCTGCTCCTTGTCTTGTTCAATCTCATTCGAACACCCTTTCTTGATCACCTGATCAACGCATGGAAGGCCAAGTGAATTGGATGTCTGTAAAGAATAAGAAAACAATGAAGAGGAGAGGAGCAGGGTTTTGTTATACATGGAAGATGAACTCTTTCTGAAGGAACTCAAAGTTGGGAAATTTACCTTAGCTTGATCTGTCGGACACTGGTAGCTTGGGGCTGTTTTCCGCCTGGATATGGTTCTGGTAAGCCTACTCTTGGTGTGCTTGAAGCCATCCTTGTTGTTTGATGCTATTGATAAGCTATCAAATTGGACAGACACCTCGTTAGACCCACAACTCTCTTTCTCTTCCACCGCTACATCAGAAAATCTCTCCCCGAAATCAAATGTGTAATTGTTGTTTACTGGCTCAAGTTGTTTGCCAGTACAGCTTTCCACTGAGCATTCTGGAACTCGCGTTGCCATCCACCTTTCTAGCCAGCTCCAACTCATGCTGGGTTGGGTAACATCGGATTTAGTTTGTTTCTTCTTCGAGCAGATTCGTAGCTGCAACCAGATTTGACGGGAGCAGTGTTATTTACAGCATTAGGTCTCTGTTTCCTGCTTGATTTCGGTCAGAATTTAAGCGTACCTGCTGTGAGAAAGCATATGCCAGTGCCCTTTCTCGCCTGTTTGTTGCTTCCAGTCTGTTCTGAATCCTCTTTGTCGAAATGTTGCTGATCACCGTGCTATCATCCCAATCTTCCTACAATCCATGCATATTACAAGTCGATTTAGTCTAATTCCTGCGGTGAAGTTCAAGTATCCCATTTTCTCATCATCTATGTGTGTTTTTCGTTATGCCATGCTTTGAATTATTCATTTATTCTCAAACCATAGGCTTTGATTCATGAGAGATGAGTTAGCTAGATCATGTTTCATTTCTGTGTATTACTTTTTTTGCCGGAAAAAGTTCAGCAGTCTGTGTTCACCTTTAACCTGAAAACCTGAGTCCTGGCTCTCTTTTGAACTCGATGATGCACAGACACATTTTCCTCTTTAACAGAGAGAACTCCCACAGAATTTCCAGTCTGAACTTCAATTGATGTGCCGGGTGAATCTCTACTCGGACTTTCTGTTCCCAGAGCAAGTCCCTGCCCGTCCTCCTCTGACTTGGTTTCTTCTCTTTTATGCCTGGTCTGAAATTCAAGAACTTGAGACAATTACCCAAAACAGAAAAGAACACAGAATCAATGATTAACCAGGTGATGTTTTTCATGATATTATAGTTTATACAATGGAAATTTCCCTGCAAAATTCTGGCTTGTAATTCCACGAAATATTATACCAGAGCCAGTCATTTTTGCTCGGTGATATCTGTTTATGAATACGACTATTACTTTCATCTTTCTACAATAATCCAGGTAGTGGTATTTCAGCCTATCTGAACAAACCAGGAAGTCTCTGAACGCGGACTGAATGGTGATCGCTGCATCTTCTTGACGGAATAATTTGGAAGTTGAATTGTGCTTTTCCTTCGGCATATCTTCTTCGGCTCTTTCATTTTCGACATCTCCTTTTTCTTCAGAGTCATCTAGCACGGGCTGTGTAACAGTCGCCTCGGAGCTCTTGACTGAAGCTGAATCCTCCTCTGCGAGCACTGAATTAAGCTCTTCGCCACAAAGGTATAGCCTGACAGAACTCCACCTTTTCTTGTGATCCCCTGGAGCGATTCTTCCCTGAAAATGGTCAGCAAAACATCAAAAAAGTAGAAGAAAGGATCATGTTCAAATCTACCAAATCTCTGAAAGATAAGAAGCATCAACAATAACTAACAAACCAAAGAGCTACAAGAAAGGATCATGTTCATATTCTCAAGAAGACTACATGAGAAATCAAATGCAGTATCTAGTTTTATGACTCACGTTGCTCTCATGAGTTCCAACGGAGCGTTTTCTGGAGAAGACACCCCTGACCAGCTCTCCGGTGATGCCCATTGAATCCCAAAGCAATGTCTTGGAACAGGGTGGCTCCAATTATATTATAGCAACCATGCACAGGTACTGAGATTCCCTCAATTATTACTGGCATTGAAAAAAAGTTGAAAATTGCAAGTGACATTCTTCACTCGGACACTTCACAGGAGTTTCACTAAATTATGGAGTAGTTTAAAGGGTTAAGGCGAGCAACTAACAAAAGTTATTGTTATAATAAAGGACATGTTAGCTGTCATTAAGCAGGAGATCAGAGAGGATTACAGAGCTTTAGACCTGGAATTGGGCCTTGAATCACAAAAATAATTGAGACTGAAAAGTAAAGATTAGATAGAAAGGATGGGTGGATTTTTTTTTTAATTATTGCTTTTTATATCACTTTTTTGCACATGGCCTGGTGAAGGACAGGGAAAATAAAGCTTGCTTGCTACTGGGGCTATGTCTATTCCTTTCCAGGCACTCACTCACTCCTTCTACCCTTCCATTTGTGGTCCAAGTTGCTTCTGCTTCGTTTGTGTTGGGCCTGAAAAGATATCGTTAACTTTAAGGACTGTCCAGTTTTATCAGCCTAGCTAATATGTGTTTTTTCGCTGTCATTTCTTTTACTTGGATTAAGATTACGTTGTTTTACATTTTATTTTAAAAATATTTAAAAAAAATGATTTATTTCTTATTTTTAATTTGAAAAATTATGTTTTTAGATCATTATCACGTGTTGATATCAAATATAATTCTTAACAAAATAATAATACATCATTTTAATGTGTTTTTGAACAAAAAATATTTTCAAAAGTTACTTCAATTACACTCTCAAATAGTTACTCTTTTTATCGACATGTTGTCTGCATTGGTTGTCAGAAAACATATACATGGTTTGGTTCGCTTGAGCTAGCTTGTGCGTGTCTCGACTAATCTCATAGATACTGAAATTAACTATCATATAAATATTTATTTACCATCATATTAGCAATATAGAGCTCGAATCTAAAACTACAATGGAAACAAATGGTTAATCTATTCTTAATTTTGTAACAAATATATACATAAAAGCTTTTAAGATTCCCAAAACGATTTCAAACTGATTTTTTTTTTAATCCCTTGATGAGATAGCAAATTGCTAGTTAATTGAGTATTGAAATAGAGGTTTGCATGTGCCTCGCACGGAAGAAATCCTCGATAAATAAAATATGACTGGCTGTCTTGTTGCAGCCTATCAGCAGGGGAGATGAGGAGATTTGTAAAACTCTTTTTTTTTTTCTTTTTTTTTTTACTGTTTCAAGAACTGAGCCGTTGAATTTTCAACTCACTTCGTCGGCCGCTTTTTTCATCGGTAAATAAAAGAGGTGATGGGTCCTCGGGGTTTCGGTTTCAGGCCACTATCATTGTCTGTCTAGGATCATGGGCTCATCTGGACCACCTACATCCCCGCGCATGCTTTACTTTTCTTATATACTATATTATTCCACTGAGTTATTTTATTTTCTAGAAAGAAAATATTCAGATATTATTAATAATTTTTTAATATAAAAAAATAAACTATTCGGTGGTTAATTTTTTAATGGAGATTATAATAATCCCATAAAAACAAATTAAAACAAATTAAAATATTTAATTTTCAATTAACTAAATATGTGAAAAATAAATTGAAATTAAAAACAGAAATCAATTAAGAAAAGAATATGGAAAAATTATATGAGTTAATATGCAATCTTGCGAATCGGGTAATGTAATTGAGATAATCATATAGAAAAAAATCAAAATAAATTATGAAATACAATTTATAATTAATTAAATATTGAAGGATGAGACTAAGAAAAATTGATTAAAATATAATAATTCAAACCAATCTATCAAACTCATGACAACAATTATGAGACTAAGACAACCTTAAAAGAAAAAAGAAAAACATTGTTTAACTTGAATTAATTTGTCAAATTCACGAATCTAGTCAAGTGACTCATTTAATCCCATAAATAGCAAATCAAAATAAATTATGAAGCTCAATATACAATTGAATATGTCGGATCTAATGTTTACTAATTAAATTTGCAAAAAATTTAATTAAAAATTTTCACATAAAAAAATGAGTAAAAACAAAATGAACTAACTTGTTAATGTTGACATATAATGTCATACTTTGTATGCTTTTATATATTTTGATGATAACAATAAAAAGAAAATGGACTAATAATATGCTTGGATGAGATTAAGCTATAAACAGGTTTTATACAAAGAATACATCAACAAGCATAACGGAGTACACGAAGAAATCACTCCAAGAAGTCCAAGATGCAACCAAGTGAAGACTTAGAATAAGTGTTCATTTTAGTGCTTTATGTAAATCTCAATTTCTACCTTGATAGCACAAATTAAAATGAACTCACACACTTCACATTGCATGCATTAAAAGGGTTTGATGATTAGAGGTTTAAGTCATAATCAATCGGTTCAAGAAATTAAGAAAAGATAATTTGTCAAGATATAGTTTCTGCATGAACCGGTCGACCGCTTGGGTTATCCGTTGTGAACCGGTCGACCGCTTGATATGACAGTTGCACTCAAACGGCTATAAACGGCTAGTTTCAAACGGCTATAAACGGCTAGTTTCTAACGGCTATAAACGACTAGTTTCTCTTTGAAACTTATAAATAGGTCTCTTAATTGCAAAACGAAATAGATAGAACTTTCATATCTTATATTGAGGCAATTAGAAGTGCATAAACACCTTCATATCATCAATCCTCATTAATACTCATATTTGTGTTTAAATCTTCATATCTTAACACAGAGTATTTTCTCATTCTCACTACACTTAAACACCTTCAAATATCCTAAGTGCTATTAAGTGAGAGAAAGAGATCATAGATCTTCATTTGTAATATCCACACTATTAAGAGTGTATTGTTGTTTTACAAAAACAACCATTGTGAAACTCTTGAGAGTTGAGTATAAAACTCTTGGTATTGGTGAGGGAACATCACCAAGGAAAAATCTTGAAGAGGGGACATCTTCAAGTGGAAAAGGAAAATCTTGAAGAGGGCATATCTTCAAGTGGTGTAAAGTCTTGGTGTGGATTCATCAAGTGGAAATTGTAATCTTGTTACTTGGTTTAGTAAGAGAATACAATACTCAAGTACGGGTTGGTACTTGAGTCGTGAACGTAGGCTTGCCGAACCACGTTAAAAACCCGAGTTAGCAACCTCTCTCCCTTATCTCTTTACTTTAAAGTAATTGATTTTAAGATTGCATTATTTATTGTATTGTTGCCTTAATCCGTGAATTTCAACAGTTAAGCACTATTATTGGGTCATGGGGTCAAGATAACCTCAAAAGAATCAAACCAAAATAAATTACGAAGCCTAATTTTCAATCAAACATGATAATAAATGATAAAAGGGGGAAAAGTTCGACAATTTTTTTTTAATCATTTGCATTTCCTGTCAAACCTGCAACTGAAATCATGAGATAATGACAACCCACTAAAAATCAAATCCGATATTCAATTAAAATTTTAACAAATCATAAGATAAATTGTTTTTTTTTAAATAACCAGTTAAAATACCAAAACTCGTGACCCTAATCATGAGATCAAAATATCCTTATAAAAAACAAATCAAATAAAATATGAAGTTCAATTCCTAACTAAACCCCTATTTGATGATAAAATTGGAAAATATTAAATTAATAATATATATATATAATCTGATTCAACTCGAGTTTATCCGCTAAGTGTTATTTTCAGGTCATAAAACCGAAATAACCCTCTAGAAATCAAGTAAAATAAATTATAAAGTATAATTTTCAATTAATCTAAAATTAAGAAGATGAAACTAGGGGAAAAAAGCTAAATAAAAAAAAACCAATTAAACCCTATTGAATATATTGACGGTAAATTTAAACTTGATCCTAAATTTTAAGTCTAGCTATTGCTATTTTACAATTTCATATTTTGATCTCAACCTTATTTGTTTTTACATTTCACCCCGAATGTTGCGAAAGAAGAAGAAAAATCACCGAGAAAAATTAAAGAGAAAAAAAGTGGTCAAGTCTGAACATTTCAGACATAAAAAAGGGTGTGCGATAACATTTTATTTTTAGTTGAAAAATAAATTAAATGAAAGTTTAACAAAAGGATCCAATTGAATACAAGCACGAACAAAATTAAAATTGCTCCTTAAGGCTTAACCAAGTTATTGTTTGGTCCTTGCAATTTTAGAATTTTATATTTTCATCCCAAAAATTATAAAAAATTATCGAGGAGACGGAAAATGGTCCAATGTAAACATTCCAATCATAAAACAGGGTTGAAATAACACTTTATTTTTAGTTAAGGAATAAATTAAAAAAAAGGATTAAAGTTTAACAAAAAAGGACATGATTGAATATAAGCAAAATTTAAATTTGCTCCCTAAAGCTCGAGCTTAGTTATTGTTTGGCCCTTACTATTTTATAATTTTATAATTTAATCTCAAAATTATTATTTTTACATTTAATCTTGGATGCTAATAAAGAAGAAAGAAAATCATAAAAAAAAAATGTTCAGGAGACCGAAAGTTGTTGAAAGTGAACACTACATCCGTAAAAAAGTGCGAAATAATACTTTATTTACAATTAAAAAAACTAATTAAAAGAAAGAACAAAAAAAAAATTAAACAAAAAAAAAATACCCGATTGAATATTAGCACAAGAAAATTAAATTTGCTCCCTGAATTTTAAGCTTAGTTATTGTTTGTTCCTTGATATTTTAAAATTTTGCAATTTAATCTCAAACTCTATTTTCTTACATTTCAGTCTAGATGTTGGTAGAAGAAAAAAAAATCACCAGAAAATATAAAATATTAAAAAGAAAGAAAGTGGTTGGATGTGAACATTCCAACCATAAAAAAGTGATATTAGTATTAATGTATTGTATTTATTTATTTATAGAATAATTTGATGAAGAAGGTGTTGCCTTCTAATCAAACAAAAAAAAAATAGACAAGGGTCTTAAATTTTCTAAATTTGTTTAATTTTCATTTTTTTTTATTAAAAATTAATAATTAATACCATCCCTCAATTTTATTTATTTATATTTACTTTGCATTATTTTTTAAATTAAAATTTCAATCAATACCCTCTTTTTGATTTTTAATTATTTCATTTCATTTTTTTTAAATAGTAGCTGATTATATTTTTCTTTAATAATGCTTCAATGTGATTATTATAGTTTGTAATTTATTTTTAATATCTTCATGTAAATGAATGCTATTTGCATGATGTATTTATAAAAATAAAAATTATTTTTTTATGGAAACGATAAACAATATCTAATATAAAATAAAAGTGAGGTCTTGATTTACATCTGTTTTTTTTCTTTTTCTTTTATAAGAAACATTAGTTTTCTATTTTCATATTTAGTTAGCATTAATAATATTTTATTAATTTGTATATTTTTACCAGGCATAAGAAATATATTTTTTTAATTAAAAAATTATGATACCCATAGAAATATTTTTATAATTTTTTATCATATAAAAAAATTAAAATGAATTTGAAATCCTAGACTCGTAATTCTAAAAACAAATATTTATTTGGTGTTTTTCTTTCTACAGTCGTACTAAATTTAAACTTGGTCGGGCCGGGTTACCCAATTCGTATCACTGCAGTCTTTAACAAAGACACCTTCCTTTGCCGGATACACCCGTAGTGACTCGACCACGACTCGAAAACCCTCCCCCCTCCCCCTCCCCCTCCCCCTCCCCCTGCCCGTCGCTAGGTCTGTCCAGGGTTACAGTTTAGCGGCAAAAAGAGAAGGAAAATAGTTCGGTGGTGAGACGAGGTTGAGTATCCTCCTCGACCCACGAACCGCTTTACTTGAAGTTTCTTCTTGTTTTTTAGGCAGTAATTAAAAATTAGAGGAGGAGGAAGCAAAGAAAATGAGCATAGTAGCGAAAGAGACAATCGAAGTGATAGCGCAAAGCATAGGAATCAGCAATTTGTCCGAAGATGTTGCACTTACTCTCGCTCCTGATGTCGAATTTCGCATGCGTCAAATCATGCAGGTATTGTATTCTTATTATTAACACAAGAAGATAACTAGTGATTCAGTTAATTGTTTTTTATTTTAATGATGAAATCAAATAACAGGAAGCTATCAAATGTATGCGCCATTCTAAGAGGACTACATTGACTACAGATGATGTTGATGGTGCACTTAACCTTACAAATGTTGAGGTAAAATTATGAACGACTGATGTTTAGGATAGTTTATTTG
Organism: Salix exigua; assembly: GCA_032356905.1. Lineage (NCBI taxonomy): Eukaryota > Viridiplantae > Streptophyta > Magnoliopsida > Malpighiales > Salicaceae > Salix > Salix exigua. The sequence continues at coordinate 10,403,192 of CM063601.1, forward strand.
TTAAATATAATCAAATCGAAAAAACTTTAGATGATGATGTATTGTTGTCTTATGCAGAGATATGTTTCTTATGTCTGTTTAGGTTTTCAATCTATAAACTGCAGCAAATCACTACGTGTGTATTGATGGGTCATTAGCTTTAAACTTAAGAAATTTTTCAATCGAAAGGATGAAAGCGGCAATAGATTGGACAGGACCATGTGGGCTAATCAGTCCAATGAGGATTTTCATTGAAGTAAAGATACTCGAGAGAAAAAAAAATGAGCTCTTTCTTTCACCTAACGACGGAAAATGAACTTGAAGAAATGCTGGGACATTAGAATGGTCTTTTCAAGCATTGTTCTACTTCTTTTTTTTTTCCTTTTTGTTTCAGTATCATCATTATACTTTAAGGTAGAATTTCATTGTCTTGTCTTACAGCTTTTCCATTTGGATCTACTTAATTGGTGAAGGGCTGGAATAGGGTTTACGACAAAAAGATGAATCTGACTTTACAAAAAAAAGTGAATCTGACTATCTTATCATATGGTTCTCTTTTTCTCCAGTCCTATGCCTGTTTTAGAAGTTGGGATTATTGATTTTTTTGGCTGTGATGAGTAGAACTGCTTGTATGGTAACTATGAAATTTGTTTTTTTGTGAATTCCTGGAAATGCTATTATTGTTAGTGTTCAACCTAATTCTGTTTAATTTTCTTCTTCAGCCAATATATGGCTTTGCTTCTGGAGGTGCTTTGCAGTTCAAAAGAGCTATTGGTCATAGAGATTTGTTTTATGTTGATGACAAGGATATTGATTTTAAAGATGTAAGGAATTTGAAATTATATAAATTTCTTTTTTGATTGAAATTATTAGTCTTTTTTTTCGCAATGTTTATGTTTGAGTGATAGGTGATTGAGGCACCTTTGCCAAAAGCACCACTTGACACCGCAGTTATTTGTCACTGGCTCGCTATTGAAGGTGTCCAACCTGCCATCCCAGAAAATGCTCCACTGGAAGGTCAGTCTCTTGATTTGGGATTTCATCAGCTTTTCATTACTGATAAACACAAGATGATATGATACAAAACCTAAGCTCCAGCAAGCAAGAATATATACCAATACTGGAATAAAGCATTTAGTAGGCTACTGGTACTTCTGAGCTCATAAGATGTATGCTATGATCATTTTTCTTCTTTAATTGCTTTGGTGAGACAAATCACTTATTATAGAACTGCAGTGAGTTTGATCTTGTTAGTTGTAGTTTTTGATAAATTTTTATGTTGTGGGATTATAATTTGAATATTATATGGTCAATGGAGACAATTCATTTTCATTGTCTTAGAAATTCCTTTCACCTCAGTTTTTCTTTTATGATTGGAGCTAATCTTTTGACAGATCATGTTTGTTCTGTAGCTATTGCACCTCCTTCTGATGGAAAAATCAGTGAACAAAATGATGGATTTCCAGTTGATATCAAATTGCCAGTTAAGCATGTATTGTCTAGGGAGTTACAGGTGTGTGATATATTACCATTTTTTTTCCCATTTGTTTCCATAGTGCAGTGGTTTATTCTCTTTCCCTTTTCTTTTCCTCGCCTTCGCAGCTATACTTTGATAAAATCACAGATCTTACAGTGAGAAGGTCTGATTCTGTTCTCTTTAAAGAAGCATTAGTGAGTTTGGCCACTGACTCGGGACTTCATCCATTGGTTCCTTATTTCACATACTTTATAGCTGATGAGGTAATGCTTTCCTGACTATTTCACCCTCATTAACAGATACTGAATATACATGATCATTTCTTTTGCATTTTATTTTTCTAAATTTTTTCTTATCCAATAACATAGGTTGCTCGTGGTTTAAATGAATATTCTCTTCTCTTTGCTTTGATGCGTGTTGTTTGGAGCCTTCTCCAGAATCCTCACATACACATTGAACCTTATGTAAGTTAATGTGCAGTTTATTTCGTCTTCCTGTTTACCTTTGCAGGACTTGTATTTCTTTTATTATTAGAGTATGACGTGTTTCCTAGTCTTAGTTGGAAAGGAGTCTTCACTAGCAACCTGCGTTCGGTTGTTTGAGCTCATAATTAGTCATAGAGTTCTGATTTCCCTGTATGAGTATTGTAGCCCTTTATCATTTATTTTAAATTTGTCCATCATTACATTTTTTTTCTCCAAGGAATTTAGATTTGTCAGTTTGAATAGTAAATTTTTTGTTCCAACTAAAAAGTGTGAATCTAAAATCATGTGCACTGTTAATTTACCAAGTACAGATAATAGTGAACTTTCTCTCATCCATATTTAGGATTATAAGTAGCATAGAAGAATACGAGAAAAAGTAAGTGAGCTCACCAACTCTCTCTTTGGTGAATGTATATTCTTATTGCTGCTCCTGTGCATGTTTGTTTCGGATTTCCTCCTGTCCTTTGGTGTCTTTAGTTTAAGCATTTCTTCGTGATGCCTTCATATGCATTTGTTTTGCTGTGACCAATCAACTTAGACGAATTTTTATTGTAATTATTCAATATATATGGATATATTCTGTAGTTTTTTTGAGGAGTGCAATCTTTGAAATTGAGAAGGCGGTGGATTTCTTGTCAGCTGCACCAATTGATGCCATCTGTAGTCACTTGCCTTGTTGCGAGAAAGTTAGGGAATAGATTTGCAGACAACCACTGGGAACTCAGGGACTTCACTGCTAACTTAGTTGCCTCAATATGCAAAAGGTAATTCTTCTTGTCCACTATCTGCTCTACATACAACAGTGATAATTTGGTAGGGTGCATGGTTGGCAACATTCAGCCTTTATATTTTGTAAGCATAATAGTCTGACTGAGGTTTCTGCACAAACCATTTGGAATATTATTTTTTATGATCATGCCTGTGGTTGAATAATTTGTGTGGCCACTTGAACAATTAATGCCAGCACCGAATCATTTGGTGGGATTTTCCTTGTCTATATTCCCTCCATGGGTAAAAAACATAGCCCAGCATTCCTGACCTGATGTGACTTCATTGGTAATTTCATACTATATGTGGGTACTGAATGAATTTTAACTTTGTGTTCTACCTTCACAATATCTTTTTAGAAACCATGTTGGATTACTTGATTAATCCTCAATCAACTTACTTGTCTACTTGATCACTAAAACTGCTTATTTTAAAATTAATTTGCCTCGTAAAGTATGTTCTGAGTGTAAGTTTGATTGTCTGTTGCAGATTTGGGCATGTTTATAACAGTCTTCAGACACGTTTGACAAAAACTTTGCTCAATGCTCTTTTGGACCCAAAGCGCTCATTGACTCAGCATTATGGTGCAATACAAGGATTGGCAGCTCTAGGGCCCAATGTGGTATTTTCTCTTGCATGCTTTTAGCAAGTATAAATATGAAAATTTTGTTTGATGCTTGTTGGACATTATTTTCGTGCTTATAATAGTATTAGGTTGTTGTTGACACATAATCTATAAGAATTTAAATAAGCCTCATCAGCTGTGTGATAGAATAAAACCAAAATGAAATAGGAGAAATAATGGACAAAGGAGGAGGCAGAAGATATATGTGCCGCGGTGATGTTAGCTTCTTTTTTGCAAATAATAGTGAGCGCGCTCAGCTATTCTTATAGCTTCTTTTTTGCAAATAATGGACACAGCTGATGAGGCTTATTTAAATTGAGTGCAAAAAAGAAGCAAATTTAAATTGTCAGCTGATGTGTCTCTTTGTATTTGCAATTCTCAAGAAGCAAGATGTTTAAATTGAAAACCATATGCTCTGGCCAGTTTTTCCATCTTAAATTTCTCATCCCTTCTTTGTACTCCCAACCAAATGGAATTTGAGGTGCTGTGCTGTTAAATCAAGCAAGGAGGTTTACTGGGATGACATGCAGTCACTTAACCGCATGTTTTGCATATGCTATCTCTCGTGCTACCAAATTCTTTCTCCATATACTGGGGAAGTATTCAATACTATCAGCACACCCACCTCTGAAATATAAATTTCATCAATTGTCATTTTTCCAAATGGATCAATTGGTAAAGGGTATTTTCTGTGAGCGTTTTCCTTTCTAATGCAAACTTTCTTAAACAAAAGTAATTTAAAAATGTAGATCTTAAATCAATGCTTGGGCTCCATCCTTTCAGGAGCATTTCATTTTTTCCCTTTAGGTCCGTGCTAGACCATGGCAGTCAATCATTAAAATTGTCACCCATTTTTTTTATTCCCGCATCTTATTTCTAGTCTTCTATGATCTCAAGCTATTAGTGCTTCTTACTCCACGAGCAGGTTCGCCTTCTTCTACTGCCAAATCTCAAACCATATCTCCATCTTCTTGAACCAGAGATGCTTCCTGAAAAGCAAAAGAATGAGATGAAGAGGCATGAAGCTTGGCATGTTTATGGGGCATTGCTGGTGAGTTATTGTCCACTTAATATAGAAATGGCACTTGTATCCCATGTAGACTGATTTAACAAGACTGCATATTTTCCAGTGTGCAGCGGGTCAATGCATATATGACCGCCTCAAGATTTTCCCGGCATTGATGCCCCACCCAGCATGTGCTGTATTAAGGACTAATGAAAAAGTTGTTACTGAAGGGCCAGGTGATTTTTTTATTACTTTTCTTTCTTGAAATTATACCATTTGAATGCTGAGGTTTGTGATGTTTCCATGCCGATGCATCTATGGTGTGGAAATTAAATTTTAACAGGTAAAGATTGCATGAATGCTGCACAATATATTCTTGGATCATATACAAAAATCAGGTGCAATTGCTATATTAGTGCATGCGTGCATACTGGTGGGATCCTTTTAGCTATGTTGCATCACCTGCTAATTTGTGAATATCTATTCTATAAATTATTTCATCGGTCGATTACGGGAGGGATGCTTAGAGAAAAAGAGAAGTGAGCATTCTGCAAATATCTATGCTGTATACTATTTGCCTCGATGTTGTGAGGGATGCAGAAAAAGAAAACGAAGAGCAGTAATGAGTGAGCAGTCTGCAAGTTTCTATTTTACATTTTTATCCTCCTTGATATTGTAAGGGCTACTAAGAAAAGGATCTGTAGTGGGTGAGCATTCTGTGGTCTCATTCGGTTTTGGGCAATTTAGATTTAGTTCTGAAATATATGGAAACCAAACTGCAATTTAGATAAAACCAAATGACCAGAAACATATCAACCAAAACATATCACATAAAAAATGAGTTAAAGGAATAAACCGAAATATAACATACAATATCCAATACATGCTACCTGTAAAATTGCCCTTAGCTTCTAACTACATGTTTTGAGTCCATGCGTTCAAGACTGTTTTTCTTGCTTGAGGATGGAATCTAATCTCTTTCCTCTTGAAGAAAAATATCAAGATAAACGCAAGGCAAGCATGGAGCACACGGAACAACTGCCACCGAAGAAGATAGCAACTGATGGCCCAGTCGACGAAATGCCAGTGCACATGCAAGTGGAACCAACAGCTCCAGCCCCTTCAGGTGATTCTAAAACAGAATTGCCGTCATCTGAGCATCTGCCTAATTATAGTGAAGCAGGCAGCAGAAATCGAAAAGACAAGGGTGATAATCAAGCTATAAAGACATCGGCCATTCTCAGTCAGGTTTGGAAGGACGACTTGAATTCTGGGCATCTTCTAGTATCCCTGTTTGAGCTGTTTGGTGAAAGCATCCTCTCCTTCATTCCATCTCCGGAGATGTCATTGTTCTTGTGAATGATTGTTAAAGTTTGTTTCTTAGGAGTGTGGAACAAATCATGATGGATTGAGATATTTAGTGTAAAATTTAGTTAATTTCCACAGAAAATTCACCTCGAATAGTCCATTTATTTAGATTTTCTATTATTTCTGTAACTTCCATCATTTCCCGTGACCTGGTAAGCATGGGTTGTTTTCCCATTCTGATGCCGCGTTTTACCACCTCCGTTCTTGTGAAGCAAAATTCTGAGCTACGATTTTGATGAATCAATGCATCTATTATTTGAATAAGAAGCCCTCTTGAAAGGGGAAAGATGCTGTTGATGCTGCCAGCCCTTTGCCATCTTGTGATTTTTACCATCTTCATTTATTTTCTTTGCCACTTGGAAATACGCCGAGAGGAGAAAAAAAAAATCACGCTGATAAAATTAAACTTGGAATACACTGGGAGAAAAAGAGGGAGCGTAGACAAAATTAACTCCTAGCCATACATGACGAAGATGA
>CM063601.1:10409876-10427784 GCA_032356905.1 Salix exigua
GTCCAAGGTTGTCAATACCGTTTCGGTTGCCATTTCGTTTTTTCTATTGGTACGAAACGATTCGGTTTCGAGCATTTCGATGTGCCGTTTCGAGTTATACTATTCATATATAATTAATTAATTATATATGTGAAAAAAATTAAAACGAAATAAAAAATTATTTTTTATAAAATCAAAATTGATAACAATTTTTTTTATAATATATATTATTTTAATTTTTGTATTTTCAATACACTCAAACAATATATATATATATATATAATATTGTGTATATATAATATTTATGATAATATATTTATAAATATTGTATTATATATAATATATACATATATAGCAAATTAAGAAGCGGGAATAGTGACCGAAACGGAACACCCGGGGTGATTCCGGGTGTTTCGACCGATATTTGACAGATATTTCCGATGTCGGCCGGTATTTAAAACGAGACGAAAACGACATCGTTTTGTCTCGTTTTTTTTCTAGTACGAAACGTTTTGGTCGTTTCGGCCGAAACGAAACGGTATCAATAACCTTGTGTCGATCACGTCTGTCATCCTCGCGGTGTCTTACATGCTCATTGGGTTTGCAGGATGTTCAGTGGGTTCAAGGATTAGCTGTGGTGCGCGCAAGCTGGCCCGGACACCCCGGTTATATAAATAAATAAAAAACATTTATAGTTGCGATCTACTTTTATCTTTTTATACTTTGATGTTCACCCTCATTCTTTTAATTACTATTTTTTTTTTAAATCTTTTGTGTGGTTGATTTTTTTTTAATTTTATCTTTTAGTGTTTGATTTGTTAAGGATTGAATTTTATGTTTATGTCATGTATGATGCTTTCAGGTCAAAGGTCTGACATATCATTCAACCTATCAATATTTTTTTTTTTAAATAAGGGCTTGTGCACATGACCCTCTCATCTTTCTTCTAATTGTTTTTTTTTTATATAGCTTTTTTAACACACGCAATATGTAAATATAAATTTTAAACTTATATCTAGATTAATATCCCTTCTCTCCTGGTTTTTTTATTTAGCTTTTCAAACCATGATTGTTTAATATGTATAAATAAAGATTATTTTTAAAAATGAAAAGTATTTTTTTTTTGTTCAATTAATTTTATTTGCATGTTTATTTCTATTATTATCTGGTTAGATGAATAGTTTAGATTTTAGAAAACAAAGTCATTGAGCATATCGGGTTGCTGTAAAATACATCGTAAGATCTTACATATTGAGTTTTTTATATAAAAAAACATCCGACTAGCAGTGAAGCTCGAGTCAAATAGCTGATAATCTCCTATTGTTGTTCAAAACATGTTGAGTTTCATAATAAATATATATAAGGGGTTAAGCAAATATTCGTTATATTTTATTTTTTTCATGTTTACCATCAATCAAATAAAATACAAAGATAATCACTCTATTTATACTTAAATATAATTATGCTAACTAAATATTAAAATAATAAAATACAATACATATAAAAACAATCAATTTTCTACATAGATAAAAAAATTCCGCCGCATTTGGCAGGCATACCGCACGTACTATCCTAGAAGACATTTTATGACTTTCTATTTTTTTTTCTATAACAAAATGATTGGCTGGTCGAATTGGGTATAACAGAAAAAAAACTTAAAACATTGTAAGACTTTCTATTTATAACCTTTTTGGTCCAAAAGTACTAAATGCCGGGGTTTGACAAACAGCACACGAAATGCTTGTGCTTTATTTGTAAACGTATTGCATTGACATGATGTTACAAAAGAAAAATACAATTATTTTATGCTTTCCTGGGAAGGAAAGGAAGAATACAGTTGACCAACCCAGATCTAGAATGCAGAATCGAACAGGTCAATCTTAAGAACCATGCACCTTATGGAATCCATAGAAAGGATGCCTGCTTAAAAATCAATTGTATCCAGAAGATAACAAAAGTTTTATATGCCAGAACCCAAGATGTCTCGGGTCAAAGAAAACCCACCTGGATATGACCTGTGTATTTTCAAAGTTCTTGCTGCTTTTTCACTAGAGAAGGTATCAAGATCATTTTTCTTTTCATTTTCTACTGGTTTCTCGACCATATCCGACTCTTTAGTTTCAGCAATAAATTGAAGACCCTGAAACGATACGTTCGACCATGTCATGGAAAATGGAATTATGAATACAATGAAGAAAGTGACTTAACATACCTTTGGACGCCTTTCTTCATATGCCATAGCTGAATGATTTGCTAGCTTAGCACCAACATCCTACCAGAATTCCATGGTAAAATAGTTCAATTAGTAACTAAATACAAAATCTGAGAAGGTAAGACCAGAATCAGTCCATAGATTAGAGCAGGGTCACAACTTGTGCATTATCTAGGTGGTTGGCAAGAGATTTTTTTTTTTTTTTGGGGGGTGGAGAGGGACCAGGCAAAACGTCCATAACCTAAGATTATTAGAATTGGAAAGGAGGTAAAATTGCAGCAGGTGGTTACCAGACCTGATAAGCTTTAGTGCCAAGCCCGTCTTTAAGGCCTCCAGTAAATTGACATAGATACCATAGACCAGAGTTTGTTGCATCCTGTTTGCTTTCGAGAAGTTCAAGCTTCCCTTCCTGTTCAGAGTCTTGGGATATCAGGAATCAACAAAGGCATCCTTCAATCAGAAATAAATTTTAGGCTATAACAAGCATTGCAACTCACCAGCCCAGATATCATTTCATGGATTGATTCAACATCATATCCAATTTGGGAAAGGTTTGATTTCATCTCATCTACCTGCATGCAAGTACAACCATAGCTGAAATACATGTTTATCTTGCTATGAGTTGATTTATTGCTCAAATAATATCTACTCTGAGCATATTCATTTGTGTGCAGATGCGGGTGTGGAATTCATAAGAAACAGAATCAGATTGACAGTATAAATTAAAATCCAAATTAACGACAGGCAAAGAATAGAGAGAGGTGAACTATTTAAGCTACACAAAAAGAAATAAAATAGGAAACCTATTAATGGCCGCTTATATATTACATGGTTCCCAAATCCCACCCTTGTTCTAAAAAATCAAGCTGTCGCAAGTTGTAACCTTTGGTTTCACCTCATTCTCAAATCTAACATGTTCTGCACATCATTTTTCATTTTCTGAATTGACTTAAATGCCCCTCTTCTGTACTGTTCTGCTTTTCCCTTCTCTTTTCTGATCTAAATCAAGTTGCCTTTCTGTTCAGAATCAGGTTCACTAGGTAGCTCAATCAAGTTCAAGCTGATGTTCCTACTGGTGTACATATTTTCACAAGCTGAGCTGGATTTGGCAAGTGTTCGTTACCTTAGCTTGGCTTGTACATAGCCAAACATACCTTATGCCCTAGGCATGGAAGAAAAGGAAAAGAAAGAGAAACAGATGATTAATATCTATCAATTGTAAGAGGAGAACAATGAATGTACATCATTGGCAATGAGCTTAGATGTTTCAATCTGCTCCTCAATCTTCCAGTCCAAATTTCCCAGCCTTTTAGACAGATGTCTTTTTGTTGACTGCACATGTTGACAGTCAAAGAGAATTAAGAATACTGCAAAGAATCCAACACATAGAGTTGCTATCTAAGACATAAGACTAATCGGAAAGAACAAGTCACCCTACTTACAGCCAGTGTTTCAGATACATTCTCCAATTGTTTTGACACGGATGCAACAGCATTTGCCATATTTTGCTTTGTTACGAACATTACATCTGAGAATGACCAGCCCTGCACCACAAAGGAAACAGATGATGCATCCACCCATTGATCAGAAAGAGGACAATATGCTAACAGATGCAATACCATTGTCATTTGGGATAAGAAATTGTTTTCACTTTAAGCATTAAGAATCTTGCCTTCCACCAAATGTAACAATATCCCATTGCTCCAAGTGCAGCAGCTGGCACTAGGTAAGAAGAAAAATTCCCTGTGCACACAAGAAAATTTATGAGCATCATTGCATATTCTACTCTTCCATCTAGACATCCAAAATAGAAATGTTGCAAGATGTTGCCAAAATATCTAAGAGAACTATGCACTCACAAAAATGCAAACACAGCAACTGAATCTGAATGCCTTTTGACACCAGGAAAAGAAAATGTTTAGAGGAAATTCTATAATAATTTGACCTTACAAGTAATCTAGTCCTTGTTTAGGCTTCATTCAAGAAACAATCTGAAAGCATCATGATTGACTTGGATATCTCAAATGGATTAACTTATGTCGTGATCTAATCTGAAATAATTGCAGTAAAAATTTAAATTGGCTGATTATTTCTTAAGTCGTTCCAATTAAGACTTATGGATAGCATTTATCCCTTTCTCTTCCTTTCCCTTTCCTTCAGGGAGAGAAGGGGACTGATCAAGGAAGAAAGAAATGTCCTATTAGCAAGCCACTTGGTTTTTCTGCATATAGTTGATCCACACATGTCCTTCAAAATAAGTAAATACATTGCATCTCACGGTAAAATCAAGTGATTAAACCTTCAAATAAAAGCAAGGCATGCTTATCAAATTCCTGAAACGTTAACCCAGAGTTTTGCACGCTGACTGGTTAGAGATGGACAAAAATTTTGAAATTTTGATGCACTTTTAATCAACTTCAAGCCCATTGGAAGCTTGGTTATCTATCAGCATCACTTTTAATCAACTTCAAGCCCATTGGAAGCTTGGTTATCTATCAGCATATAAGTATCAATAGTAGATCAAGGAGAGATAAATTTCAACTCAAAACAAAATAAGAACATAAAAATGAAGGACATAGCAAACAGTAGACTACTAAGAATCTATTACTCTTCAAGAAAAGTATGGAAATTACTTTTACAATCTTAAAAACAATTTGGTGTACTTACCATTAGAAACAGAATTTCCATTATAGATGGTTACAGGACTGGATAAGCTCAACTCCTTAATCTCTTGTGCCAATTGACGAATCTACAGAGACACATGAGAATACATCAAAAATACAGCCAATCCAAATAGATATACGATAGATTGCTAACAATTGTCAAATACCCTGACTCCCTTAGAGATATAACCAGTTTCCGTTCCACACGCTAATATCCCCTCTTTTAGATACCAGTGCTCCTAAGAAGATTCAGAAACCTTCCCAAAACTCACACGCATGACAGCTTGCATGGGAATCAGTCTATCACACCTCGAATGCACTTCAATTACCCTTTATGAAGACTTTACTTTCCATATTCTGATTCTAGGAAGAAAGTCCCCTTTAATTCAATTCTTGGAATAAAAGTTCGGGGCACTAGGATGTCCTCCGTTAGATGACTTCACCCAAGTTCTCAAAACTAGCTGCCCTAAACTAAGGAAGAAATAAGTTCTTTCAACTGATAATCCAAAATCGCACATGTAAATTTGCATCTATTTAAACAGACATTGCATCAGGGTCCATTATTTACAGTCCAACTCTGAATCTTTTTAGATGCACTGAAATATGCTTAAATGTGTTTTTCGCTTCATGTATCAAAACAAGTTGTTCTTTTTTTCTTCCTTTGTGTTATGCTCTTCTTCGAGTACCCATTTCTTATAAATAAATAATAACATAAAAAAATTGCAGAACCTGAGCAGCAAGAAGAGCAGTGTCGTATTTGTAAGGAGCGATCTCAACTTCGTCAACACCCTTGAGTAATTCTTGAAGCTGCCCAATGAGTTCAGGCAATCGTCCATTTTTCAAAATGATCGAACTAGTCAAACCTAATACAAAAAAACACAGAGACAAGACTGTAACAGCATACATACGAACAAGAAAACAGTTTGATAAGCTAAAATCAAATAAGTTTACAATTCCATAGAAGAAATAATTCATAATCTTTTGCAACCACACAAGAAACAGAAAAAATAAAACCTTATCAATTCAATTTACATAAAATTTTACATTTTTAAAGAGAAAAAATAAGGGTGAAATTGCTGGTTGAAAGATGTTTGAATTGTTTATTGGGTCAATAATCGTGAAGCAGCCGAAAAGCATTAAAGCCAGAGTAAAGTTGAATCTTTTATGATCAGAGAAGGCAAAGGAGGGATGGGAGAGAGAGACCTGCACCGACAAGAATGATAACTTTGGAGGTAGAGACCCCAGTCTGCAGAGCCATCGTTCTCTTCTTCTTCTTCTTCTCCTTCTCCTTGGTGGAGGCCGCTTCTGCCTGGCAAAGCCAATTATTTTCTCTTCTTTTCTTTCTGGCTGTTAATAGCTGGTTTGAAAAATAAAAATCTTCACAAACTAAGGCTTTTCTTTGGAAAGTGAATTCGGAAAAGTAAATTCCTGGAAAGTGAATTCTGATGTTTGACAGTGTTATGGAAAATGAACTGGAAAACACTTTCCAGTGTTTGTTTGTGTTATGGAAAATGAACTGGAAAATAATTTATTAATAAATTAATTTTTTTTCAAGTTTATCCTATGTATATTAAATATTTAATATAAAATATTTAATCACTTAAAATAAAAAAATTAAATCAAATAAGTATAATGATGAATTTTTTTATTATATCCTATATTCATACATAGCTTATTTTATAAAATATTACAATATATGTCATATCATATTATAGAGAAATAACCTTGTTAAATATTTTATAAGTAAAAATTATTCAATTTTAAAAATTTAAAATAATTTAATTTTTCATATTAAAAAAACTAAATTAATTTATATTGAGAGTTATATATTTGTGTTTTTGTTTTTGGTATGAAGTATTTTTTAAAAGATAAATAGATACAAAAATATTTTGATGGGTATTTTAGATAAAAATTTTTTTGGGTAAAGGCAATTATCCCTTTAATATCTATAAAATAAACATCAAGAAATAAATATTTATACCTAACATCAAGAAATAAATAGTCATGCATAAAAAAGAAAGAAATAATCCCATTACAAGCTAGTGCAGGAATAAAAAAAAATATTTCCATTAATTCCTATGTTTTTACACCTTATAGCTAAATAAATGGTAACTACAATTGAAAGAAAAAAGATAAAAATGAAAAAGAAAGGCAGTTTGAATATAAGCTTCAGAGCAATTGCTAGATCTTCATGTGAACCTGCCAATAAAAGCATTTGCCACAAGAACTTCAATATAAGTTTTCCCCAAACTCGCTTGCAACAAAGGCAGTTCTATTGTACTGGCAAATGCATCATTCTTCTAATGTTTACCTGCTGAATTTTTGCACGAATCTTGCAACCAGCAACAAATGGAAAATATATTATCCTTCTTTGTTCTAGAGATGTAAATTATATCATCTCTAACTACAACTAAATTATTCCTTTCAGCATTAGATTGGCATGTAGTCTCACTTCTTTGTGGGCAGTCTCCTTAAACTTCAAACACATAACCCTTTTTTTTCGGAGAGGAATAGTTGGCTTTATCATTATTACTTAATGAAATGGTTGTCTCCTTGTTTTCCAAATGAAATGCCAAAGGATGAATGACCCCAACTGAAGCTATCGAGCCTGGAGAGTAGTACAGTTTGAAATTCATCGGGCACAATTCTGGCATTCTAAGAATTGGAAACAGTTATATGGATGATAGAACTTAGAAGAAAAATAAATGAATGAACAATTATGTTAAAAGTTTAAAAACAAGCTATCTTAACCTTCAAGATAAAATATAACAAAAATACGATACATTGTACTATCAGGAATAACTTTTCCCATCGTATACAGGGATCGTAAACCAGAAACTTTCATCTCCAAGGAGAAAGGATGAACAATGAGTAAAGTATAACCAGAAGCACTCTGCACAGGGGTCGAATTACAGTATCCTTTGGGTGGACATGGCACCCCTAAAGTTTTAAAATATTTTAAATTTGTTCCTTAAAATTTCAAATTTTCATTATAGTTATGCATTCAGCCCCTCCAAAAATAAAATATTTTCTCTCCAGCCTCATAGTTTTTATGATGGATAATATTCACATCTCTTTTTACCCCCATAACATAATATACCATAAATGTCATCAAATTTATATTTCACATAATATAACTATAAATTTTCATATAACAACTTCTTTGACTTTACCAAGAGCCTCTAAGGCTTTAATGGAGTTATTATATGGTAATGAATTTCACATTGCCTCAGAAGACATTAAATACAAGCCTAATTATAAACAAACATTGTCCAAAATAAGACAATTGATTTTACCAATAGCATCCTCTAAAAATGAGCTTGCCTTGTGGATCCTTGTATTCGCCTTCTGAATAACGGCAATCCTATGCATTCTGCATAGCTGACAATTATTTGGTGCCCAACCTGCAAAAAATCCAGAATTTCAATCATACACTAGAATAAATAACCCAGCTTGCAAAATAATGGAAGCAAATCAGCAATTAAACACAAGAAACCATTCACTGAAAGACAAATATTGTTAAGCAGAAAACCTTTAAAAGTGAAAAAATACTTCATTTTTACTTCAAGTTTAAATCTTTAACTACCCAAAAAAATAAACATCAACAATGCTTCTGCCCATTACAAATGAAACCTTTAAATTCCATTAAACAATCATCAACCCAACCTTAAAACATTTAAACTATTATGTAACACACACAAAAGAAAAAGAAAAGAAAAAAATCTAAATCTAAATACATATACTTACAGTTTGATACATGAAGCTATCTAGCTCATCAACTGAATCATCAGCAGGCATCAAATTTGCCAATGCAACAATCTATCAAAATTAGCAATTCAAAAAACGAAAACGCATTACAAAGACAAAAAAAAAATGAAGGGTTGTGTTTGGCGGGTAATAAAGTGTAGTTTTTTTTCTCAGGAAAGAAAGACAAAGAGACCTCATGGCCATATTGGATGCACTTCATCATAGCATAACAACTATCCTTGCCGCTGCTTACCAGAGCCACCACCTTCATCTTCGTTTTCACTGTTAGTGCTTTAAAGGATGGTAGATTGCCAGATGGGTTTCAGGGACTGAGGGAGGTGAGAGTTTACAGGTGAGAGACGAAACAGAGGGACAGAGGCGAGAAACGAGATGGGTTGCAGGGATAGAGGCGAGAGATGAGATGGGTTTCAGGGACCGAGAGAGGCGAGAGACGACACAGAGGGACAGAGGAGGCGAGGGACGATGTGGGTTTCAGGCGAGAGGTTAGGCGACAGAGAGGGAAAGAGACAAGATGATCTGGTGGTGAAGAGAAATGACGGGGAAGAAGGAGAAAGGAAAGGGAAGGGAAAGTGTTTTCCTTTACTTATGTAAAGGAAAACACTTTCCTCAGATCAAGGTAATTTTATTGTGTTGACCGGAAAGTTGGGGAAAAGTGTTTCCTTTGACTTAACTTTCCAAAGTGTTACCAAACATTAGAAAGTGAGAAAACTGGAATTCAGTTTCCTTGAAACAAACAAGGCATAAAATCCCATTGACAATTACTCTTAACAAAACACACTTTGTGCTTTTTTCACGCTTTTTTAATTAATGTTTTTTAAAACAATTATTATTATATTTATTTAGATTATCTCAGTCTCATTATTAGATTATAGATTAACCCAATTAACTTCATTTTTCTATCCTTAGTTCACTTTTTAAAAAATATTTATTTAATAATAGCCTTCATGATTTATTTATTTATTCCATTAAGTTATTTAATTCTTATAATCCAGGAATTTAATGATACTTAATGAGTTATTTTTATATTTTTAATTTTATTATTCAATTTTAAATCAATTAGAGTCAATTTTATAATTTACTTTTAATTATTTTCTACTAAAATCTCTTGATTTCATGATCAATGAGTTTTAACAAACTAAAATCTTATTAAGAGTCTTTTAACATAATTCTATCTTAGATTAAAATTTCAAGTAAATTAAAGTACAAAAACTTTATAAGAGTGTCAACAATAAAAAAATACAAAAATATAAATTCATAAATATCATCATTATAATTTAATAAAAAATCACATAAGTTATTGTTTTGCCCAAAAGCTTTTTAAGGAAGTAATAGCTTGAGTTTGCTCAATTTCTTCAAAAATGAAATGATGATCTTTCATTTATACAAGCTAACAAAACTAATTAAAATAAAGTTAATTTATTTAATAGATTCAATCTTACCTTGAGGTGTTTCACTATGGACTTCAACAAGTGCGTTGACGGCTTTGCCCTTAATGATCACAAGATTGTGTGTTGTTGGCTGGGGGCGGTTTTGGTTTTTCATTCTTTTTTGTTTCTATTTTGGGTTCTTGGTTTTGTTTTTGAAACTAGTTCAAACAGTGAGAGACGCTTTTTTCCTTTTGTTGGAACCAGTTCAAGCAACAAGGCATAAGACAGGAGGTGTTAGCTTGTTGTGGGTTCGGTCTGATGTCGAGCGGGTTTTCTCACCGACTTGGTTGGTTTGGTTGGTGCAATGAAATTATGTTTCTAGCCATTGTTATGTGTGGGGTACAAGTTTGATTGATGTGAATTGGTCCGAGTTAATTGGCCATGTGGTAGGGTTATGCATTTGATAGGGTATGCTAGGTTTGGGTATGTTGGTTTGGATGCTTAATGTTCGGTTTATGGGTTCTGTTTATTTCTGTTGTTTTGCTTTTGCTTTATCGATTTTATGATTTGTGTATACTGTGTGTCTTGGGTAATTGGTTTGGTTGGGTTGTGATGCTTTCTTGGTTTTATCATTTTAGTATGCTTGGGTGCTAGTCAATTGGTTTGACCGAGTTGGAATTGGTTGAGTTTGTTATTTTGGTGTGCTAGGTGTTGGGCAATTAGTTTGATTGAGTTGTGATTGGTTAGTGGTGTGTTCGATTGTGTGCTGATTTGATTACTTTGTATTTGGTTGGAATTTGGGTTGTTTTCCTATGATTTTCTTGTGTGCAGGTGTCTATTTTTTAATGCTTTGTTTCCGCTTTCTCTTGAGCTTTTGTTCCGGTTGGTATGGTTTTCCTCTGTTCATATTGATTTGAATCATCCATTCTAGTTCAAAGTTGGGCTCCTCTCGGTTTCAAAGAAACTTAATATGATTTTCTGGTTTGGTTTTTTAGTTGGTAGGATTTTGTCGTGTCACTTCACATATTTTTTCATGTATTTTTTGCGGGGAGCATGTCTGTTGTTTTAACTTCTTTTCTATTGGTAGTTTGTGGGGTGGTTTGAGTTGACATTCTTTGTAAGTCAAGTATTATATATTAATTGATCTTATTTTTTGGTATTAGCGTCGTTGCATTGTTTTGTCTTTTTGATGGTTTGTCTGTTGCCTTATATTCTTTGTTTTGTTTTCTTGCATTTCAATCTTGCTCTTTATTATAGTCATTTTAGTTGCTTTGTTTTATAATATGTTCTTATTTTTTGGTGTTAATTTTTCAGGGTTGGAGTCCGCTTATTGTGCACTCGTGGTTATAAAGGTTTCAATTGATTGTTTGCGTTGTTGTTGTTAATGTTAATATCGATGTGATGCAAATCGAGGCAATTCAGAAGGGAAAGGAAGATGTTGAGGGTATGGGCATTAATATCAATACAAATCGAGGGCAATTCAAGATGGAAAAGAAGACGTTGAGGAAGAGCCCAATATGGAAGAGATTCTGCCAGCAATGTAGCTGCTAATGTCCCGAAATCCCATGGTTTCAGACAATCTATTTACTCTAATTTTGTTATTTGATTATAGTTGTTATGTGTCCAATTTTATTGCTTTAAATTTCTTTTTTTTTGTTTTTTTCCTAGTAAGTTGGGTGGTTATTTAAGAAAACATTGTAAGGGGAAGAGGTAGCAGATTTTTGAATTCAATAAAAATTCTCTTGCGTGAATTTTCTTCGTTGGTGAGATTCCAACGATTGCAAAGTGATTTTGCAACTATCCGGCTCCTTGGTTTTTATGTGATATTGAAACCTAAGGAATTGGCACCAATTTGGTATCGAGCACTTCCATATGCCAGTCACACAAAGTGGGATTTCTTATGCCATGGCCACCATTCAAAACAAAAACAATCCTAACCCAAACAACCCTTCCACTAGTTACAACCCAAACAACCCCAATCCATCCAACCAAGAACCCAATAATTCCAATTCAAGCCCTCAAATTCCAACACACCCTCAAAATTCAACTAACCGAGAGTCCAATCAGCCACAACTTCATTATCAGCTTGACCAAATTGCCACAATTATGGCACACATGATTCGTCGCTTGGATGTCATGGAGGAATGTTATGCTCGAGAGGAGTATGGCCCCTCTAATCGGCAAGGACATGGAGTAGCTCATAGAACAGTGTCGTCTTTAATGCTCGCAAAAGGTATTAATGAACAGTAAAGAAGTAAATCGGGAGCATGAGGATCATGAACCGCGAGTTCATCATCCTAGGCAAAATCTGGACGAAGGCATGTAGTTCATGATGGGGTTATCAACCTCTTGATTAATTGACGAAAAGAATGAAGGTTGATGTACCAAATTTTTTTGGCAAATTAGAACCTCATGCATTTGAGGATCGGTTAACAGCTATCGAGGATTACTTGATTGATTCATTGTTTCGAAGATAGAAAAGTGCGTTATGTCCGGATGAAATTGAGAGGTCATGCAAGAGCTTGGTGGGGAAGTGTGGAAGAACAATTACGACGCACTCATCGGCCTGCAATTACAAATTGGGAAGAGATGAAAGAACGACTCAAGAAAAAATATTTGCCCATTAATTATGATTAGATGATGTTTGAGGAGATGTTGCAGCTCAAGCAGAGATCAATGAATGTCAATCAGTTTATGGACCATTTCCATGAGTTAACTGTTCGCAGCAAGATTGTGGAAACGGAACAACAAACTTTAGCTCGTTATCGTACGGGATTACGAGAGGAATTATGAAGGGAGATGTGGACTGCACAATTGATCAATGTAGAGGAAGCGTATCGGTTGGCTTTTTACATTGAAAAACAAACAAAGCTCGTTGTTGGGAGGAGATTGACGATGACGATTCAAAATAAGAACATTTTGTCTGCAGATACTTTCTAGCGGACCCCGACCCGAGGATCCCGTAGGGAGCTTTGGCGATGGGAGTTTAAAAGTAACAACAAGACCTACCAATGAAGGTCCCAATTGCTATAAGTATAAGGGCTACAGACACTTTGTGGTGGTCTGCACGACTAGGGATAAAAAGCTAGCTTTCATTTGTGAAAAGGAATTATTGGTGATGGATGAAGAGGAGGAAACAGAAGCAGAAGATTCCAGTGAGGATATTGACAGTGAAGGGGAGCATTTGAGAGCGTTAACTCTGCCTAACTGTGTAATTAACAGAGTGCTGACAGGGGAAAATAAGGAAATCAAAACCAATCCTGAATGGTTGCGTACCAATATATTCCATACACGAATGGAACATAATGGTCAGGCCATAAATGTCATTATTGATAATGGGTGTGGGATGAATGTAATTACTGAGTCTGTTGTCGAGCTTTTGGGTTTGAAGATGAAGAAGCATCCTAATTCCTATCGAATTAGTTGGGTTAATGACATTAATTCAGTCTTGGTACAACGACGATGCTTGATTAAATTCTCATTGGGGAATAACTATGTGGATGAAGTCTAGTGCGATGTCATCCCCGTGACAGTATGCCACATGTTATTGGGACAACCTTGGCTTTATGATCGTAAGGTACTCTACGAAGGTTACACTAACACCTATTCTTTTAAATTTCAAGTTAGACAATTTGTTCTGGACCCGTTACACATCTTAGAATTTAAGACTGAAAAGGAAGCTTGGTCGATCTTGACGATGCGACAATTCACGCGAGAAACAAAACTAGGTAACAACAGGTGTTCTAGAAAAAATACAGACACCACGTGATGAGATTGCTGCCATTCTTGACCACCAGTTTGTTTCACCACGCCAAGTAGGCTATTACAAGTTCTTAGTCTAGTGAAAAATCATCCAAATTTGGACAATGTGTGGCTACAAGCAATGGAATTACAATAACTACATCCTTATTTATTTACTTGTTTACCATCAACATAACTTGCCCGAGTCAAGTTCTTCAAGAGAGCCGACAATTGATGCAAATCAAGGGCCAATTCAGAAGGGAAAGGAAGACGTTTAGGATGTGGGCATTAATATCAATATAAATCAGGGGGCAATTCAAGAGGGAAAAGAAGACGTTAAGGAAGAGCCCAATATTGAAGAGATTCTGCCATAAATGTAGTCGCTAATGTCCCGAAATCCCATGGTTTCCAAGCAATCTATTTACTCTAATTTTGTTATTTGATTATAGTTGTTATGTGTCCGATTTTATTGCTTTAAATTTCTTTTTTTTGTTGCTTTCCTAGTAAGTTGGGTGGTTATTTAAGAAAACATTGTAAGGGGAAGAGGGGATCGATTTGAATTCAATCAAAATTCTCTTGTGTGAATTTTCTTCGTTGGTGAGATTCAGACACTGCAAAGTGATTTTGCAACCAGTCGGCTCCTTGGTTTTTATGTGATATTGAAACCTAAGGAATTGGCACCATGATGTTTTGAAGGTTATGTTATGTTTGTTTTTATGATTGCTTGTTGTTTTATTGTTTTTATTTGTGTTGTTCCTGCTATTGTTAAGGTTGTTGTTGTTAGGGTTATGTTATGGTTTTTATTTGTTTGCGTTGTTGTTGTTCTTTGTTATCATATATAATTAATCATTGATATCATACATAATTTATCTACTTTGTGTTCTATTATGCTATTGTTCGTTGTTGAGGTTATGTTAGGGTTGTTTTTGTGATTGCTTGTTGTTTTATGGTTTTTATTTGTGTTGTTATTGTTAAGGTTGATGTTGTTGTTGTTAAGGTTGTCATTGTTGTTAATTTAATGTTATGTTATGATAGTTTTTTATAGTTTTTGCTACCAAAGTTCCAGTTTTTATGTTTGTTTTCATTTTCTCTGTTGCATGCATGCTTCATTGTTCCATCCTTGCATTCATTATTTTCTTAAACTTGTCAAAATCATAGTTATAAATTTACAAGTTGAAGTTTATAAGGCATGTCTTGTCACACAATTTGAGAAAACATAATTAAGTTAAGTGTGTCAAAATTATAGTGTTTGATTTTGTTATGACATTATGAAGTGGGTTTCTCTATTGCATGCATGCTTTATTATTTTTGGGTGCATTGTTATCAATTGTTTTGCGAGGTTGAAACCTTTTCATGTGAATTTGTTGTTTTCTTATATGTTTGATTGACTTAGCTATGTTGGTTTTGTGCCTAATGTTTGTTGTTTTGTATTTTTGTGTAGGACATTATGCTAATTGTTTGTTTTATTCATAATTATACACATGATTCCCACGATGACATGTATTTGTTTTATTAGTGAAGTGTTTCCTATTGCTCACTTGTTATTGTTTAGGCCTCTAACGAGTTATTGTTGCAAGGGATGAAATGTCTCATTTTGAGCAGGTGTTTTGACTCAGTTGTTCACCTAAGCATCCATCTGCTTTTGCAATGATCTGTAAGTAGTTTTGCTAGCGTTCTTTTATTATGTGTTTGTAACACATAGGCTAGATTTTCGAAGAAGTGATTTGCGTTGGTGCGACAAACTTTAACTTAAAATTCACTCCTATTTGCTTCTTGCTCTATAATTTTTATGATTATATAGTATAAATTTATCATTGTGAATTTAATTATGTGAGATTATATACGTGAAACATGCTTGCAGACAACGCGATAGCAATATGACAAGTGTGTGTGTGTGTGTCATGGTACATACCCTTGCATTTTAATGCCCTGTCATTATAATGTCGATTTCCATGCCACTTATTTGCCATCGTAACATTTAGAATTCCATGTCAATCATGCATCTTATACTTCATGAGGGTTTTTTGGGAAATGTTTTTAAAAATATTGAATTTTTTGCTTAAATTATTTTTATGTATTTTTAGATTATTTTGATGTGTCGATGTCAAAAATAATTTTTAAAAATAAAACAAATATTATTTTGATGTATTTATAAACATTTTGTTGTATCACTTCACATACTTTTTCTTGTATTTTTTAAGGGGCATGTTACTGTTTTGACTTCTTTTTATTGGTAGTTGGTGAGGTGGTTTGAGTGACATTTTTGTGAGCCATGTATTATATATTAATTGTTCTTAATTTTTTGGTATTAGCGTCGTTGCATTTTTTTGTTTTCTTGGTGGTTTGTTTGTTGCCTTCGTCCTTTGTTTCATTTTCTTGCATTCAATCCTCCTCTTTATTATCTCCATTTTAGCTATTTTGTTTTATAGTATGTTCTTATTTTTTTGTGTAAGTTTTTAGGATTGGGGTATGCTCATTTTGCACTATGGTTGTCAAGGTTTCAGTTGGTTGTTTGCATTGATTGTTGCTACTAATGTTGTTATTAAGGTTGTTGTTGTTGTTTTTAAGGTTATGTTATGTATATTTTTATGGTTGTTTGATGTTTTATTGTTTTTGTTTGTGTTGTTCCTGCTATTGTTAAGGTTATGTTGCTATTAAGGTTATGTTAAGGTTTTTTTGTTTGCGTTGTTGTTGATGTTGTTATCATACATAATTTATCCACTTTGTGTTTTACTTGTGCTATTGATGTCTGTTGAGGTTATGTTAGAGTTGTTTTTGTAATTGCTTGTTGTTTTATGGTTTTTATTTGTGTTGCTACTCATTGTTGTTGTTGTTGTTAAGGTTAATAATGTTGTTGTTAGGGTTGTCATTGTTGTTAAAGTTATGTTATGACAATTTTTTTATAGTTTTTGTTGCCTAAGTTCCAGTTTTTATGTTTGTTTTCATTTTCTAAGTTGCATGCATGTTATATTGTTCTATCCTGGTATTCATTATTTTCTTAAACTTGTAGAAATCATAATTTTAAATTTACAAGTTGAAGTTTATAAGGCATGAAATGTCATATAATTTGAGAAAACATAATTATATTGTTTGATTTTGCTATGCCATTATAAAGTAAATGTTACGTATTGCATGCATGCTTTATTATTTTTGGGTGCATTGTTATCGATTGTTTTGCGAGGTTGAAACTTTTTCATGTGAATTTGTCATTTTCTTATATGTTTGATTGACTTAATTGTGCTGGTTTTGTGCCTAATGTTTGTTGTTTTGCAATTTTGTTGTGCTAATTGTTTGTTGTATTCATAACCATGCACATGATTCATACGATGACTCGTCTTTGTTTTACTAGCTAAGTGTTTCCTCCCACCCCGTCCACTGTTATTGTTTAGGCCTCTAACAACTATTGTTGCAAGGGGATGAAATGTCTCATTTTGGAGAGAGGTTCTGGCTTTGTTGTTCACCTCAAGCATCTCTCTGTATTTGCAATGATCGGCAAGTAGTTTCGCTAGCGTTCTTTTGTAATGTTTTGTAGATTTTTGAAGAAGTGATTTGTACTTGGCGCAACAAAGTTTAACTTAAAATTAGTCCTATTTGCTTCTTGCTTTATAACTTTTTGATGATTATATAATAAAAGTTTATCATTGTGGATTTAAATATGCTAGATTATATACGCAAGCATGCCCGCAATGACGCGAGAGCAATATAACTACTATATATATATATATATATATATATATATATATATATATATATATATATATATATATATATATATATATATATATATATATATATATATATATATATAACATGGTACATTCCTTTTAAATTTTAATGCCCTGTCATTATAATGCCAGATTTCCATGACACTTATTTCCCATCTTAACATTTAGAATTTCATGTCAAGCATGCATCTTATACTTCATGAGATTTTTTTGGGGAAAAAAGTGTTTTTAAAAAATATTGAATTTTTTTGCTTAATTTTTTTTATATTTTTAGATTATTTTGATGTATCGATATCAAAAATAATTTTTTTAAAATAAAACAAATATTATTTTGATATATTTATAAATAAAAAAATATTTTGAAAAAATAACTTCAACCACATCTCAAACATAGATATGTTTGATGGTATGATGCATGCATGTATTCCATGACATTTTTTAAGTTTGTAAACC